>JARKIB010000799.1:0-25462 GCA_029378385.1 Mycena metata | reverse complement strand
CAGGTGACTAAGATGTTACAGCCAAGTAATTAATGACATATGGTTTATCCTTCAGGCCCTGAACGTCGTCATACGCATGGCCTCGCTCTTCAACCCCGCCCTCATTGCGGCCAAGCAACGACGCATCTTCTACGGCTCGCACGACATCAAAGCCCTCTCCCTCGGCATCGTCCTCTGGCGAGGCTACTTCTCCACCCTCCGCCCCGGTATCGATCGCCTCTTCACCAATATCGACGTCTCCACCGGCGCCATGTACCGCCCCGGCAGCCTCATCAAGCTCGCATGCGAGTACCTCCAGCAAGACGACGTGCACGGCCTAATGAGTTTGTTGCGCGAGTCGGAGCCCGAGCGTCTACGCCTGGCGCTTTTCATCACGGGCCTGCGCGTCGAGTGGCGGCGCAGCGGGGCTCAGCGGAACGTCGTGTCGCGCACCGTGAGGGGCCTCAGCGCCCACGGCGCGAACACCGAGATGTTTAAGCGCCGTGACGGGACCCAGATGTCGATTGCAGCGCACTACCGCCAGATGGAGAATCGGACGCTTCAGTATGAACGGCTTCACTGTGTCATGGTGCGTCGAATGCACTTGAACTGCATTACTACTGAACTGAGTGCTTTTAGGTGGGGAATGTAGACGCTGGGCGGGGCGCGCTGCTGCCAATTGAGCTGTGTACGGTAATCTCTGGGCAGCCTCTGCGGGTGGAAATGCCCCCCGAGCTGATTTACGAGCGCAACCAATGGAGCTCGAGGCCGCCTTCCCAGCGACTCCAGGATGTCAAGAAGGGCTTGACGGTACGCTCGAGAGAGTCTACCTGCACCAAAATCCTTCTTGATACACAACAGGTGTTGGGATACCCGGAATCAGACTACGCCCGTAGATTTGGCATCGAGATAAACCCCGCGGTGCACTCTGTGACCGCGCGGGTGCTGCCGCCTCCCACGTTGAAATATACGTCTGCGTTTGACCCGCGCGAAGAGAGCTTTGCCGTACGATCCATTTTACATATGTCTTCTGTCACTGCTATAATTCAGTCCATTGAATCAGTTTCCACACAACGGGTTTTGGAACATGTGCGTTTCGCTTGTGCATTTGTTCTATTTCTTCGGACACCTAACAGACGTTACTGAAAGGCGGGAGCAACACTTCTACAAATGCGCCAAGCTGGAGAGTTGGGCGCTCGTCAGTTACGAACCGGTTGAACGATTCACCCGCGATATTGCGTCGGCGGTGATCAACGGTTTTGTAAAGGGATGTCGGGATGCAGGTCCGTGCTTTCATTCAGCCTTCCGTATTAAATGAAAGCCTCGGAATGACGCTACTGAAGGAATTGTGGTCGTCCGGGAGGCACCTTCCGCAGTGGTATATTTTGAAGATAACGGCGACGTATCCAAAGTTCGTGGATATAATGAAACGGTATTATATCCGAGCTCATATCTCGCGAAGCAACTAGACGATGTTGAGAAGCGATGCACTGGACGAGATGGGCGTCGCCCTTCGTTGTTCCTTGTTATAAAACCAGAGCGGGACAATCACATTTACATCGGCGTTAAACAGTAAGCACACACGGAACCTTTCAAATAAATCTCTTAATTATCGTGCCAAGTTGGGGGGATGTGAAGGTCGGTCATCCCATGGGCCTGTCATAATAATATCCGCTAGATGACCCCCACAGAGAGGAATCGCCACTCAATGCCTCACGCTGCGTTATTGCATGAGGACTGACCCGGACCGCGAGATCTGGCCCAACGTTGCCCACAAGTAATCTTCTTCTTCTTGGTCGCTCTACCTCCGTGTTTTGACGCTCTGGATTTTCTCAAGAATTAACATGAAGCTTAGTGGCATAAACGTTGTCGTCCATCCCGCCGTCCTGGCTGTCGGCGACCGGCCGTCTCTCCTCGGCGTCGCGACGGACGCCACCATGATTATGGGTGAGCACATTCTTTTGCCCATACCCTCCTTGACGCTACCGGAGGTGCCGATGTCAACCATGGAATAGGCGCATTTATGCACCCCTGGCATTCCGGCGTCGTCGCCAGTCTGGATGCCAATGGCTCCAAATATGCCGCCCGCTCGCGGCTGCAAAAGCCCGGGAACGAGATCATCGAGGCTCTGGATGTGATGACTGCGGTAAGCTGTGTGCGAATTGAAACGGTTGTATCGAGCGTTGATGGGCTGGCGCTGGGAACAAACAGTCCTTGCTGGCGGCGCATATGCGGTATCGCCGAGAAAACGAAGTCGGTTCCGAATACGAGGTTCCGCAACGGCTTATTTACTTCCGAGGTGAGATCCCAATACAAATCGAGGCCTTAGACACTTCATACAATCGAAATTTCCCAGATGGTCTTCCCGAAGACCAGTTCCATCAAGTTCTTGCTCAGGGTATGGCCAAATAAACCCTGTGTGCATGTGTTGATTAATCTGCTTAGAATTGACGCAACTCAAGAGTTGTTACGCTTTTCTCTCATGTTTATGTACTAGCTAACAATGTCCTAGAGGCGTGCAGCTCGTTGAACGTCCACCCCAAGATTACTTTCCTCGTCGTCGTGAAACATCACCACATCCGGTTAGTGTACACTGGAGGATTCGACATTTGACTTCGATCCATGCACAGATTCTTTGACAACGAACGCAACTGTGGATCTGGAACGATTGTCGACCGCGAAATCGTTCACCCCACCGAACTAGACTTTTACCTGCAGGGTCATGGTCAATTCAGTGACCGTGGCACCACTCGAGCCGCCCATTATTCAGTAAGCCTGTCGCACTAGCTTCACGACCTCGGACTGATTGAAGAACCATCCTGCTAGGTGCTCTATGACGTTCGTTTCCTCTCATAATACATGATTATATTGGCACTGATACTTCTGGCTCTTCTACGCAGGAGAATAACCTTTCGTGCGCATTTCACACGCTCTGCTTCGTTCGAATCTGACCGCAGATGCGTGTAGAGCTGATCAAGTACAAATCCTCTCCTTCGCCCTCTGCCATTTGTACGGCCGCTCCAGTTCGGCGGTGTCGATCCCTGCCCCAGTATATTGTTTGTCTACGAGATTGACTGTCTACGGGGTCTTACTGACGCTTCGCCCTCCTTCCAGATGCGGACAGGGTGTGCGCGCGCATGGCGAATCACATCGATCCCCAGTCCCCAGTAGGGAGAAGGAATATGCCCAACCCGACTTCGCCGTTCCAGTTTGATGACTTTGCCCGTGCTTTTAGGCCGCCACACGAGAACCAAAAAGACGAAATGTATTTCATTGTGAGCCTTTTGTAGACTCGACGTTCGTCGGCGTTCAGCTGCGTTCACAGTGACCACGGAGAAACCAATTGACACCAATTGACTCGCAATACGATTCATGCCCTATGATGCTCTGTTTTCCTTCCAATTCATACAATCGATGTTTCGTCTTTCATGACTGCGAGAGTGTGCATCTAACCAGTCTGGACCGATTGAGTCAGGCGACTACGTGCAAGAATTTCCGGTGCTGGCTGAAAATACATGTCAACCGAGAACCGTCTCCTTCCCTACGCAATTTCATAGGTCGACACAAGCACTCTGCAAATTCGGCGATCATACCGTACGCTCTTAGTTTTCGGTCAGCATGCTCGGCGTTCCCTCGGGGCTGATCAAGAAACTGAGGAAGACCGAGGCACACTCCACGAGCCTGAAGATAGCGCAGCGGCGCCGTCCGCGCGTCGACGGCAGCCGGCATTAAATTTGTTGGCGGGTCGGGAAGAAAGACTGCACATCCCGGGAGTGGGTTTCAACCCACTCAAACTCACAATGACTGTACCTCCCAAACGCACCATTGGTGACTCTACTTTCTGTGCGATAGGTTTCGGCGCCATGGGGCTCTCATCGTTCTACGGACAAGTAGACTCGGACGAGGAACGCTTCAAGGTTAGTCAGAATCAAATTCGGTCGAACTTCACAGCGGCGGCGAGCAATTCTTCTGCAGGTTCTTGACGCAGCGCACGCTGCGGGCTGCACGTTCTGGGACACGGCGGACATGTACGGCGATTCGGAGGATTTGATTGGAAAGTGGTACGTTTGCTCTAGTACTAATACTGGATGGAAATTTGCCGGTGAACGACGAATGGCTCAACCAGGTTCAAACGCACTGGAAAACGGGGCGAGATCTTCCTGGCGACCAAGTTCGGGTTCCGTCCGGACCTCTCCATCGACGGTAGCCCCGCATATGTCAGGATGGCCGTGGAGTTGTCGCTAAAGCGGTTTGGGGTCGACTCAATTTATTTGCTCTACCTCCACGTATGCCGGGTGGCTTTCCTGTAGTTCACAAGTCTGACGGACTGCGCAGAGAGCGGATCCAAAGGTACCTATCGAAGTAAGTACACGATACGTCTTTCTTGAGACTGGGACTCACCGAAAATCAATTATTGAACAGTACACAGTCGCGGCAATGGCCGAATTTGTCAAGTTGGCCGTTTCTCTTCCCTGAAATAGTCTACCTCACCGTATCACCATAGATCCGGTCAAGTTAAACACCTCGGCCTCTCCGAGGTCTCATCCGCAACCCTGCGCGGCGCACACGCCGTGCACCCCATAGCCGCGCTTCAAGTCGAGTATTTCACCTTTACACTGGATATAGAGGACCCACAGTTGGGACTGCTGGCCACTGCGCGTGAGCTCGGGGTGAAGATCGTGGCATATTCGCCCCTGGGCCGGGGGTTATTCCAGCACTATACCCTCCCTCCTTCTGGTCTGCCGACGTGTTTACGAGTGGTGAGCCAGGCGTTCAATTCAAAGTGGCAAATGATAACCCAAGTCTGCACAGGATCGAAAGCATCAGATACCAAACGGTCACCACTAATGGAGAAATTTCCTCCTGCCGTTTTCGTTTCCTTCACAATCGCAAACGAAACCTCGGGATCTCTTCGCCGATCGCGTTCAGCACTTGTTCGCTGAAGACATCGAGCCTGAGGAACTCGAGGGGAGGCCGTTCTGTCGGTGTGCACGGGGATTCGATCTCTGGTCATTACTAACCCTGCCGATTTTCCCTCTGCTCCAACACTTGCACTGCTGCGACCGCGCCGTCTGCACATTCCTTTATGGCTCCTCTTGACGCCAACTTCCCTCGCACACATCGACTGATTTCATGAGCCTTGCCACGAAATTGACCATCTTGCGTCTTTTCCTACCCTCACGCACTTGGGGCACCGGTTTTTCGCCGTGGCGTGGCGTGGCGTGGCGTGGCGTGGCGTGGCAGTGCTGGCGTGTCCCGGCGTGCCACGCTCAGGCTTATGTAGGTACTTTGTGGGAGGCCCATATTCTTGCGTAGAATGATTGCCAGGGATGTCTCCAAGTTTTGACAATAGTCACCCTGCTCAATATAGAGTTTTAACGAATTTATTTGTAACTTAGTCTTCGATGCGGAAAGACTGACGGGATCTTATTACGTAGATTCTGGACAAGACACCCGGAATCCAGGGCTTAGAGCACCTGGGTGGAGACATAAGCGGCCGCAGAGACCAATCAAGTAATGTTCTGGACAGGCAACCCCTTTTCCTTGTTCCTCGAGCTCGTCATCATTTGAATTCCCACGGTTGAGTTTAAACCCTTGAAGCTTGACCTCTTCTCAGTCCACGACCAACATAGCTAAGCTGGGGGACAACGTGGGTGATTGACCAGGTTTCGACGTTGCAAGTCATAATCCCTGGCAGGTCCGCGTACTCCGTTTACCGGCCTCCCACATCAGGAAAAACCAAAACTGCCCCATACACCCACATAGACCCACATAGACGCCATAGACGTCATAGACAATGGGCGTCTATGATAGCAAGGTGGGAGGGGGGGGGTCAACTCCATAGACACCCATAGACACCCATAAACCCCTGTTTTCTATGAAACTGGCCTGCTTTCTATGAGATTTTGTCAACTTTTTTTGGTTCACAGTGGCTTAAAACACACACAAAAATGACAGTAAAAACACATATCATATTGCATGTAATGCAGGGATACAAGGTTTCTGTCACCACCACTCAGCCTTTGCTTACAGCTGTTTTCAAAAGTTTGTAGGGGTTTCGTAAAATGTTGCTGCTCAATTTCTGCTTACCGCTGTTTACCGTTGTCGTCGCTCCACACCCCACACGCCGCTCCTCGGCACTTCGCTTCGGAGTCGGGCTCCACAAGTTAGTGACAGCCGACGCTAGCCGACGATGCACCACCAAAGGACCCCGGTTAATAGACTTTGAGGCTAGGTCCCAAAAATCCGGAATCGGGGCATTTTTGTCCGGACACTTTTTTGAGGAATTGGGCGATTTTTGTCCGGTTTGGACCCAGCCTAAACTGCCATAGGGAATCCGAAAACGGTAATTTTGGAGTCCCACGGCCTAAAAAAATCCAAAATCTCTTCCACCGCGCGTTTTTGCAGCCTTCTCAACGTGTTCATCCAACTCCTCGTCAATACAGGCCAGCTGAAGCAATTTGGGCTCAAAAATTTAACTGAAACTCACCTGAAACTTGTGCTTGACTTGTGCTCAATTTCGAAAATTTTGTCCGGTTCGGACCTAGCATTTTGGCGAACTCCGCCCGTTTTTGTCCGGTTTCGACCCAGGTTTGAGGTTGAAATTCCAAAATTTTGTCCGGTACCGGACCTGGCCTCAAAGTCTATTGACCGGGGTCCTACCACCAAGCACTGGTAAGCAAAAATCGAGCACCGTTGATTTACGAAACCCCTACAAACTTTTGAAAACAGCTGTACTGTGCTTACTTACTTACTGTTCAAGGTGTTTCCATGTGAATGTGAAGTGAACTTAGTGACTTTTCGCTGAGGGACATTATATCACGACTTGTTCAAGGTATCTAATGTAATTAAAGTTCTAATTAAAGTAAAGTGCTTTTCAACGGGCTCGAACTCGCGACCTGGCGGGTTCGGACAAAATACGGAATGAGGTGCACTACCAACTGAGCTAAAGGATCATATAAGTGGATGGACACTATTCTGATAGGTGGGTAAGTTCTTATTCTCCAGGTCAGTTTACTTCTCTCAAGTTCTTGCCTGTCCCATCCACATCTCCTCTGCTGAAAGCATCTGGGCATGAATACTTCTCTAGCAAGAAACTCAGCAAATTTCCCACAAAGGCATATATTTGCAGATGTGAGAATAGACCCCAAACCAAAAGCTCAAAAAGAGCTATAAGAGTTGTTTAGCACAAGTTTTCCTTCAACAGCCTAAGTGAAGCACAAAATGTGGAATCATTTCCTGGATGTGACAGTTTTGAAGACCAGAACAATTCAGAACAAGGACTTTCCAAAAAAGGTGGTTGACACATAGACATTCATAGACCATCAGAGACCTTCACAAAAGGCTGTGTTTTATCATAGCATTTTGGTTTTCCTGATGCACGAGCTTGGTTCAATGCAACTCGCCGGCTAGCATGGTTTCACCCTCATTAGACTACGTATTCACAATCATGTCACATCAATCAACCACCAAAGAAAGTCATAAACAGTGCAGGTACATTGAAAGACATCCATAGCTCCCCATAGACACTCATAGAGCCGGGGGTTGCCTCATAGACACTTATAGACCATCGAAGACCATTGAAGACCCCCATAAAAGGCCATGTTCTATCATAGAATTTTGGTTTTTCCTGATGCAGCAGGTACATGTATCACAGACGACGGGAAGAGAATCCGATGTGGCGACGAGTCAGAGGCCTCTGGGCTCTCTGATCCTTTGCCGCGCACAAGTCTTACGCCCCCAAGCCCCAACAATATATTTTCACTTCGCTTTTGAGTCTCAATTGGTTCTGCTCGTTACTGTCCTCCTTCAACCTGATCTAATGCTGCTGATCTCTGAGCCTAGGCTTTTACTCCATTTGTCTCACTGACCTCAAATTTCCTCAAATATCTTGACTACTGGTAAGACAAGGCATACTCTCAACTCAAGTGTCCTTGGCTTCCTTTCGGAGTCGAGGTCCCTATTCATCATGTGCAGGTTTTGCCTCAACTCCGACGTATCATGAGGTTTACTACCTTTGACGACGGAAGGATCAGGCTGAACACCAAAGCGAAATCTGAGTTACCGAACAACACCCGGTATGTTTGTTCATGCGCATCTGGTTGTCATATCTCCACGCAACCGGCACCATTTAAGCGGGGTTTTGAATCGCCCGCCATTTCAGAGGTGCAAACTTCGTCAAAGTTCTTCAAAATGTCCAAAAAATGACCCGGAATATAGTACATGTAACATGAATAGTTTTCAATTCTCTATCGAACGCGCCCTACTTGTTTTTCGAGTAAAATATAAGGTCGTCGTCGTCGGTGACGGCGGCGACGAAGGAAGTAAAAAATTCAGTCACTTTCCGACCCACTACGCTGGATGTTAGCCTCATCCTCCGACCCGTAATCACTCCCAGAGTCCGAATCCGGATCGAGCATCCAATCGTCGTCCATATCCAGGTCGACGCCTTCCGGATCGAGACGAGTCAGGGTTGGTGACTCGGCAAAAAGGTCTTCGTCAACGTCCGGGTGGGGCTCCTCTTCCTCCTCGTCCTCTGGTGGATTGCTCGGCACGAGTTGTGGGAGTTGATCGAGATTTACCGTAAGATTATCGCCCGGAACGTCAACTGTGGCAGGTGGGGCGAATGTGAAAGCGTCGAATATTGCGACACTGCCGCCGGGTTGAGCCTCGGAGATTGATGACGGGGGAAGTGGTTGGGAGGATTCAGAGATATACTGGGTGAGAGAGGATGCGGGGACGAGTTCACGGCGACGGCGGAGCTGATCAAACTGGGCATTGAAGTCCTGGAGGGGATTGCTGGTGGTACCGTGTGTAAGAGCGGCTGCGCCGGCAGAAAGGACATCGGGGACGGGCATTTCGTCGTCGTCCAGTACGCGCCCGTCCTTCTGAACGTAGACTTCATGTTCCGTGAGGCTGGCCATCAAGCATTGGATGTCGTTGTCCAAATCGGGAATCGTGTGCTTGTTTCCTTGGCGCGCTCCGAGGTCTCGATTTATGGACGTGGCGAGGCGGCGAAGAACATCAACACACGGGGAGACGAAGGCCAGCCAGTCCCACGAGTGCCCGTCACCATCGGCCTTGTAGATTTTCTGAAGAAAGGGTCGGTATGGGTAGAAATCTCACGACAGCTAGACCACTGACCTTGATCCATAAATTTAGATGCTCCTGGACCAGATCGACGTCCACAAATGCGTTGGCCTTGCCAGTGGGACAAAGTAGCCAGTTATGAAGGATAGTATGGCTGTTAACGTATCAGTATTCACGTTGTACCGAAACAATAATTCAAAAGGACGTACCGGAGTCCATCAGACCAAGCATTCACGATATTATGAAGGACATGGAGCATCTCGTGGGCATACTTCGAGCGCCCATTCCCCGGTAGGTAAACGCGAAGAGCTTGAGAATGAGGACGATGCAGCCCGAGTCACCGGCCTTGATGGCGTCGGCAAACTCGCGAGTCAAGAGCGCGTCCCGCATGAACAGGATGGCGTTCTCGAAGACCATGTCGCCCTTCTTGATGTGCGGCGGGTGCTCCTTCTCCTGTGTAGTACCAGTTTTCCTCTGTCCCTTGGCTTTGGCGGCGAGTTCAGCATCACGAAGACGCTCCTCTGGTACACAAAGCTCGCGAAGTTCTTGGACTCGGTCGGCGTCGGTGAATTCATTGTTTATCTGTTCTGCGTGCCCTACTAGTGTTTCCCAAGAGCTACCGTCCTCACTATATTCTTCCAGCGACTTCTTCTTGGAGACCAGTAGGAGGCAGTGGAGGATCCGCGCGTACAGCGAGACCATTATCAAGTCGCGGCATGTCCGGAAGGGAGGGAGGGAGGTAAGAGTGATAGGGAGGCGGTTGTGGAAGCCGAGACTGCCCGGGCTCCTGAATCCTGCACTGGGCTTGCCGAAGTGGGTGTGGAGGACACCATGACAATCTGCGATCTTGGCGTGAAAAAGACCAGGCATGAGCACGATATGTTTCCATGCTTGCGCACCGGATTCGTGTCCAAGGCGTACCTGGAGGATAGACCTTTGACGCGCGATTGTAAGCTGGTCGCCGGCAAGGATTTTTACGTATTTGACGTAGTTTGGATCGTTTTACATCCAAACCAAGCTCCTTGTTTATCGCCTCGATGACCTCGATATTCCCCTTCATCGAATTTTCGTCTATCTCCATTGTGGGCAGCGGGTGAATGAAGGACTGGCACCTGCTAATCCCGCATACCAGGTCTAATTAGACCCCCCCAGGGCCATTTTCGCCCTATGGGAACCGGCGGGGGACAAGAGGGACAAAGGGACCGCCGGAGGGGGACTTAGGGGTGACAAAACAGACAAAGGGCGCCGTGTGGGGACATTTAGGGGGACATGACACACGCAGAGCACCGTGTGGGGACCTTATGGGGGACACGACCCACACAGAGTGCCGTGTGGGGACACTGAGGGGGACGGAACGGTCGTGTGGGGACACTACGGGGACGTGTGGGGACGTTATGGGGGACAAGACAGGCGCAGAGTGCCGGGGGGGTACATATGGTGCCGGAAGGGGACATTTAGGGGGACACTTTTGCCTTGAAGAGGGGGGCATGCAGGAGGTGAGTGTAGGGGGGACGTTATGGGGGACAAGACAGACGAAGAGCGCCGGGGGGGTCCGTTAGGGGGACAAAACAGGTGCAGAGTGCCGGGGGGGTACATATGGTGCCGGGGGGGGACATTTAGGGGGACACTTTTGCCTTGAAGAGGGGGGCATGCAGGAGGTGAGTGTAGGGGGGACGTTATGGGGGACAAGACAGACGAAGAGCGCCGGGGGGGGACGTTAGGGGGACGAAACAGGCGCATAGTGCTGGGGGGGTACATATAGTGCCGGGGGGGGGGACATTTGGGGGGACATTTTTGTTTTGAAGGGGGGGGATGCAGGAGGAATGTTAGGGGGACAAGACAGAGAAAGAGTGCTGGGGGTGACGCTAGGGGGACAAACAGGTGCAGGGTGCTGGGGGGGGGACATTGGGAGAGGACACTTTTGTCTTTAAAGGTCGTCGCTGGGGGGGGGACACCAGGACAATTTGGGTGAGCATTAGTAGGATATGACGGTCAATCAGTGCGGGGGGCCACGTCAACAATTATTTTGTATCTTGATACTATGACTGGATGTAAATGTGAATTTCTCAAGAGGACACTCCAATTTTTATAAACTGTGGCACTCTTTGGCTGAAATTTAATTAATTATACTGCAATACGGTCAATAGATATTACAGAACTTTTACGTCCCCCTACGGGGGTCACTTTTTCATCATAAGTCTGTAGGGGGACTGTTCCGCTAGGGGGGACTTTCGCTCATAAGGAGACTTGCTCAATGGGACACTTAGTCAGGCCCTTTTTATGGTTGAAATTTAACCAATCATACTGTAATATTGTTAATAGGCTACTACAGAACTTTTACGGGGCTCAGGTCCCCTTACAGGCCTGGGTCCTTTCCCGAAGGGAGGTCTGGTCCCCCGAAGGGACCTGGCCCGAGAGCCCGATTTTTTTTGCAAGGGGACAGTCCCTGTAGGGGGTCACTTTTTCATCGTAAGTCCGTAGGGGGACTGTTCCGCTAGGGGGGACTTTTGCCATAAGGGGACTTGCTCAATGGAACACTTAGTCAGGCCCTTTTCTTGGCTGAAATTTAACCAATCATACTGTAATATTGTTAATAGGCTACTACAGAACTTTTACGGGGCTCAGGTCCCCTTACGGGCCCGGGTCCTTTCCCGAAGGGAGGTCTGGTCCCCCTTTGCTGGCCCGAGAGCCCGATCTTTTTGCAAGGGGACAGTCCCCGTAGGGGGCCCTAGGTCCCCCATAGGGGGTCACTTTTTCATCATAAGTCCGTAGGGGGACTGTTCCGCTAGGGGGGACTTTCGCTCATAAGGGGACTTGCTCAAGGGGACACTTTGGCGAACCAACAAAACAGAGATTATAATTACAGAGATTCTCACTATGACTATGCAGCATGATTGATATGTAGTAAAGCAGAAAAAAAAAACACGACCCGACGTTGACAACCCAGGAAGAAGGATTTCAGACAAGGTATCCGACGGCAGCACCTGAACTGTGCCTAACCCGAACCCCCCTCGGCCTTGTCTTCCGACCCACCATCGACCTCGACACCATCTTCGTCGTCTTTGTCTTTGTCTTTGTCTTTGTCTTTGTCTTTGTCTTTGTCTTTGTCGTCGCCGTTGTGGATACCCAAGAGCGATTTTGGGAGTCGGCTGGAGGAAGGCGTGGGCTTGGACTTGCGGGCGGGGGGCTTGGACTTGGACCCACTGGAAGCGGAGGACTTTGATTTGGACCCACTGGAGGCCTCACTCTTCTCCGCAGGGCCGGGCTTCGACGTACGACGCAACAGCTTCCTCTTTTCCCGCTGGATCCGGTCGCTCTCTGCCTGCTGCTCAGCCAGGGCCGCTGTGAGGTCGGTACCTTTTTTCTTCTTCTTGGGGGGGGGGGGGGGGGGCGTCGTTGTGGTCGCTGCCAACTGAGTCGTCGTCGTCGGTCTCCGGAGCCGAGCGTTTCTTCTTCTTCTTCTTCTCCTGCTCGGGCTCGGACTGGTGCTCCTCCTCCTCCTCGGTCTCATCCTCGACGTACTCCCGGATGACCACCTTCGACCGCTTGGACTTCCTTTTGGGCGGCTTCTCCACCTCCTCCTCCTCCTCCTCCTCCTCCTCCTCCCTCGATCTCTTCGACCTCGTCTTGGCCGGCTTTCCCTGCTCCCCCCTCAGCCGGGCCCGCTGACGGGCCTTCTTCAGACGTTCCCTCTTCCGCCTGTGGTCCGCCTTCTCCGACGCCGTCATCGAAGAGAGGTCAGTCCGAGTACGCTTCTTGGGCCCGGCGGAGTCGTCGCTGTCGTTGTCGTCCTCCTCTCGTCCCCTTTTGGACTTCGACCTCTTGTCCCTCTCCGCCCGCCCGTCCTCTCGGCTCAGTCCCTTGTCGGCCCGGGGCTTCCTCCCTTTCTTCTCCTTCGCCGCCATCACCGACAGGTGCTCCTTCTTCCGCGAATCCGACATTTGCTCCCACCGACACTGCCCTGAGGTTATTGCATCGTTGAGGTGGCGAAGCTTGTCGATGGTGTTGATGTTGCCAGAGGACCTGAATTCGACGTCGTCCGGCCACCCGACAAGCTCCCACCCAATTCTAACATACAAATACATTAGCGCTGTCATCGGAACATATGTCAGATACGTACTCTTGAATAAATCGGTCGTATTCTCCGTAACGCATGGGGACTTTCTTGTTAATGCATCACTCTGTCATCCCAGACCGTTAATGACAGCCGGCGTACCAAGACGACAGGGACTTACCGAGTGCCGTCGAGATGGCGGCCGTTGTGTCCCGCCTCAGGTCTTGGTAGCTGAGCTCGAGGTTGGCGGCGTCCATGTTGCAAGTATAGTTGTCGAATTTGAGCCCGAATTGCCCCGGGGTTTGCTTCATCATCCGAGGAAAGAATTGCAACGCTTCCGGGGGGCCGGAGCAGCCAGGCTGTATGCTATCGTTGACATTGGACCTGCCGACGGTGATAAAGGTGAAGGCGCCTGTCCGGTGGTGGAGAGCAACGGCCTGTAAATAGCCTAAATAAGCAATGCCGATTGGACGAACATGACTTACATCGTTGACGAAACGCCTGACAAAGGCTGTCACGTCCCTTGCCCCCGCTGCGTTGGACAGTCTCGCCCCGTCCTTCTTAATTCCCCGGTATTCTGCGTGCTCCTGCAGCAGGAGCGTCTCCTCCTCCGCCGTCATACTCTGATACTTCTCGTCCTTTTTGAGCAGCTCCTGAAGCTCCAGAGGCCGGATCTTGTCCCCGGCCGCGTGTCCTAGATAGGGTAAGTAAGGGGGACCACTAGGGGGACTGCTAAGGGGACCGCTTACCCTCGTTGATCTCCGCAGAGAACTTCCACACCTTGGCGTTGTGCAACGACGTGTTCCGCTCCACAAACACGTTCGACCTCCCCCGCAGCGCCTTCTTCACGTCGTGCTCGCTCTTGTCGAACTTCTTGGCCAACCGGGTTGACGTCTCGCTCATCTCCTTCATGAAGTCCGCAACCTCTGCCTCAAATTCCGCCTTTTCCCGGGCCTTCAACGCCTTCTTTAGCTGCGCCGTTGCCTTCTCCGCCTCCCCAAGCACCGGCTTCTGCGCAGGCTTCTTTGGCGGCGGCTGGGTTGGCGCGTCAGGGTTCCGCGCCGCCCATGGAGTGCCGTCGAGCGTGATATTGGGGCCCTTTGGCGGTGCGTACGGGTCGGCCACGGTCTCCGGCACAGCTTTGCCCTTGCCTTTATCGGAGGGGGACTGAGTGCCGGTAGGGGGGACCGGTGGCGCGGCCTCCTTGTCGGCAGGTGGGTCCGGTGGCGTGGCCTTCTCCTTGTCGCCGTCGCCATCGGCCTTGTCCTTGGCGGTGTCCTCCGGCTTGTCCTTGGCGGCGCCCTTTGGGGTCTCGGGCGGCGCGTTTGGGCTGGGCGGCGACTGGGGGGACTGGCTGCGCGTAGGGGGAACGGGCGGCGCGTCTGGGTTGGGCGGCGGCTGGGGGGACTCGCTGCGCGTAGGAGGATCGGTGCCCGTAGGGGGGACGGATGGCGCGTCTGGTTGGGCGGCGGCTGGGGGGACTCGCTGCACGTAGGAGGATCGGTGCCCGTAGGGGGGACGGACGGCGCGTCTGGGTTGGGCGGCTGGGGGGACTCGCTGCGCGTAGGAGGATCGGTGCCTGTAGGGGGGACGGACGGCGCGTCTGGGTTAGGCGGCGTCTGGGGGGACGGACTGCGCGTAGGGGGGATGGATGGCGGGACCTTATCCTTGCTGCCCTCCTCTGCCTTGTCCTTTTCAGAATCCTTGAGGTGCTCGGGAGCGGTGCCAGTAGGGGGGACGGGCGGCGCGTCGGGGTTTATTGCCGGCTGGGGGGACGGACTGCGCGTAGAGGGGGCGGGTGGCTCGTGATCCATGGGCGGGATGAGGTCGACGAGGTCGTCCTCCTCGCCCTCGGGAATTTCGAACTCCCCTTCGTCCGGGACATCCTCCAGGAGCTTGTCGGCTGGAGGCTCGTCTGGCGTCGGGCGCAACGGCTCCTTTTTCCTCCCTTTCTTGGGGGGCGGTTTCTTGGGGGGCCCTTCCTCGTCGAGTTCGTCGTTGTTGTCGGGCTCCTCTGGCGCGTCTTTTTGCTGCTTCTTGGCCGGAGCCTTCTTGGGGGCGGCTTTGGTTTTTCCTCCACGAGCAGCATTACGGCCGCGTGCCGGAGCGGAGGATCGGAGTCTGAAGGCCATTAGCATGGCACAATGGGTGAGGAAGAGGCTTACCTTCTGACACCACTCATTTGGGAGCTGTAGGGTGTGGGGGACAAAAAGGACTTGTGCCACTCAACAAATGTGCCACTCATCAATACCCGCACGTGGCCATCACGTGCACTCGGTCCCGTTACGTGTCCCCTTGGGGTGCCCCTGTCCCCTTTTTGTCCCCTTACTGATGTCCCCTTATGGTTCATTCCAGATTGCAGACAACCTTCATATATTACAGACGATGGTATTCAAGATAAGCATTGTACAGGAGATAGCGGTAGTTCAGAGCAAGACGAGCACAGTACGGAGCTAGTATTCAAGCGTCGTCCCGGGGCTGGTTTTCAGTCCGAGGGTCAAAACGTTCTTCGACGGGAACCCAGCCACTCGCAACCCGGAGGAAGTCCTCGTCAACATCGTAGTCCGTCTCCTCCCCATCGTCCTCTACCGCCTTGCCTTTGCCCTTCAAACCGAAGTCCTGCACCTCGAGCTTCACTTCCGTGGGGGTCGACATCTTGGGAGTCGACATAAGGGCGCTTTCGATGGCGGCCCGTCTGGCTCGAGACGCCGTCGCCCGCTTTTGCTGCTCCTCCTCCTTTTGCTTGCGCTCCTGGACCGCTCCATCGATCAACGGCATCCGGGTGCGGGAGCTGTTTGGGTCCCGACGGACGGTGCGCTGGGCCGCAGAGAATACGGGCGCAGGGATGGGGTCAACGCGGGAGGCGTCGGAGGTGCTTGATGTCGCGGCCTTGTAGGTGCTTCGGGAGGGTGGACTGACGGGCGACGACATCGAGCCGCACTGGACCACTCCTCCTGTGGTGAAGCAAGGGTCACCATTGGCCCCGTGCGCACGGGCAAGCTGTTCCGCCTTGGCTTCCCCCTCGCCCCGAGCAAAGAAAACCGCCTTGTAGGCGTTGTCGGTGGCCATGAGCTCTGTGGTCGAGGAAGTAGCGGAGACGCGGACATGGTGCTGAAGAGCCTTATCCAGCTCTTTGTACACGACTTCGCCCCCACGAACGGCGAAGTGTACGGTGGGCGGATGGGGAGATAGTTGTGGGACAGTCCTGGCGGGGGACTGGAAGGTCTGGGACGGCGACTGTAGTCCATAGTTGAAGGGCGGCCGGGCGTTCGAAGGGTCAGGGTCGACGGGGTGATTATGTTCGCCGAGGCGGCAGTGGAGGTGCCATTCCGGGTATGCGTCCTCTTGCCGCTCAAAGTACACCGGGTCGTGCCTGCCCTCAGTCAGGGCCTGTACCCGGTGCCTGTTGTTCGTTCATTGTGTTAGTCCGAGGTAAGTGAGATAGGACTGTAACACTCACCAGGATGTGTACAGCCCAGGACCGGGTGCTGGGCAATCGAGGTCGGTAACAAGCCACACGTGAGGTGAGAGCGTTTCGTTCCAACCCGGGTGCTCAAAGACGGGCGGGTAACAATAGTAGTGGGGCGTCGACATAGAGGGAGAGAGGAAGAAAGGTGAGTGGCACCGCCACATTGGTTGATTCACGTGACCTTACTGGCGGTCGTAAGGGGACATGTCCCCCTAGGACTTTGCCGGATGTGGGGGACAGTGTCCCGTCTAGGTCGCAGGGGGGACGTTTCTGTCCTGCGTACCCGCAGGGGGGACATCTTCTGGAGCAAGAAATCATATTATTGGTGTTCGTTCTACAAATGCCCTTCGTTCCTATGACCCCTAACGTCCTGTTCCAGAATGGGCAGCCATGGCCCCTTTACGGTCCTCCTGAAACCACTCAAACTCCTGCGTAAAGTCTCGCTTGTCGCGGGGACGAGGAGGTGGGCCTGCGTGCTTCTTCCACTGTGCGTGAAACAGCCTTAAGGTGGCCTTGAACTGAATGCTCTTCCTGTGCCTGGACCCAACGTCAGCATTGCTGTGGCGAGGAATCTTAGGAGACCCACTTTTCACGGTAAGTTGCGTCGTGGGCACGCCTCATCGCTGCCTGTGTCTTGCCGAGTTCGGGGTCGTCAAAAGCCTTGCTGCGGAGTCTTTACGGTATACAGATGGAAGTTGGGGTAAGTGTGGTCGACAGATATGCGAAAACGAGTTCACGCACCTTGACATTCGCTCCCGAGCTTTCTCCTTGAGTTCCTCCTCATTCCTGTGCCCACAAGTCACTCACAGCCTAGCTAGGATACCTATGAACATACTTGAGGTGGTATTTGGCGCATGCGAGCCGACGGGCGTCTCTACTGCGAGAGTTGACGGTGGGTGCTTTTTTCGATGTTTCGGCTTTTTGAGACCTAGGAGGCCTTCTAAGTGAGTGGGGGTTGCTTGGAGGTGGTTGGGGGATCCATACAAAGCAGATCTTGAGTTGTGGCCGGCCATTGGGGAAGTTTGTGTCGGGATGGTAGTGGTTCTGGAGTGAAAGTTTGGATAAACACCCGCAAACTGAAGCGAATCTTGAGGTCAATTGAAAGGTCACTTATTCTTCCTCCAAAAATGCAGAATTTATTCAGGGTGTGCCTAGGGTCATATAGAAGGATTCTGTCTACTCAGAATTTCCAGTGGCCATCGGTGGAACCTGCAGTAGAATGTTTTCGGGGGCACTGATTAAACGTGTTCGCGATCACGCGAAAACGTGTTCGCAATATGTCCCCTTGGCATATCGATTTATTGGTTGTATGGGGACACTTGTCCCGCTTAGGTTGCCATATGGGGGACATTGTCCCGTTACAGGTACGACTTAACGGCCGGGGGGGGGACATGAAAATTTCAAAACAATCGAATTCAACTATCCTAAATCACATCGCCCGCAATTCGTCTAAGGTAGAAAAGAGCCCAACACCTACCGACCATCTGGCCTTAGCCTCTGCACGTTCTCTGGCCCGCTCCTCCGGGGACAGGCTCTCGAAATAGGCTTCCTCCGACTGGAAACCATGCTCAATCCAACGAAAGAGCCCCCCGGCAGTGTACTGGGTGAAGGAGTATCGGTGTTCGTTGGGCCCGATGGGAATGTTGGAGTGAAAAAAGGATGGTACAGCCCGGTGGGAATTCCAAAATGAGCTTGCAATCCCACAGGATGAGGTGCCCACCCTTCCTGTAGTCATAATCCCCAAGTACGGTGACAGCACACCAGCCAAATGCCAGGTTAGTGAAGTCTCAATGGCCCAGGCAACACGTGTACGGTCCGAGGTTGAAGGTACAAGCCGACCAGATGCTGTTGAGGAAAGGTCGACGAAGGTGTCGGTATTTCTTGTAGAATTTCCGCATGTGGGAGGAGTAGTACTGAAAGAGGTTGGGCGCTGTCAAGCGTATTTTGTGTTATACACGAGGTCCACTGGGAATGACTTTATCCGAGTGTTTCTCGTAAGTTCGGGATTGGGGGTGTGAAGTGAAAGTAGTGGGATTTCTTTAAGAAACCTACTTGTGAGAGGTGTGTGGGTGAAGGGAGGTGTCGAAGGATTATCTAGTAATCTGTCGACTGGAATCGTAAGGGGTGAGGGGATTTCGGTACCCTCGGGCGTATGTTCGTAAGTCGTAGGTTATAAAGGAGTTTCGGTATCCTTCGGCATAGGCTCGTAGTTCGTAGTTCGTAGGTTCGTAGGTCGTAATCGTATGTCGTGGTTCGTAGTTCGTAGATTGTTCGTAGGACGAGAAGGGGTTTCGGTACCCTTCAGCGTGCGTTTGTAGGGTGTTTTCGTATGAAGGAGTTTCGGTATCCTTCGGCGTAGGTCGTGTTTTGGTCGGTCGGAAGGGTGAAAGGATTAGGAATTCGGTTATTAGATTGCAAGATAATTATTCTACGGGTACAGGGGGTTTATATACATTTTTACAAGAAAGTATTAATAGTTCATAGTTGTTTACATTCATAGCCTTCAGTAAATCCTGTAGTCACTGGGAGTCATTTCGAGTCATTTGGGCTATGCGTACAGCCTGTTTGAGGCAGTTGTAGGCTATACGTACAGCCGAGTTGATGCTGTGTCGGGCTTTTGTTATGGGCACACAGCCCTGCTCGCATAGGTTGGTGAGGTTGGTTCGAGTTCCGGTGTGTGAGCGTCCTATCCTATGTTTGGTAGGTTTAACCTTATTCTTCAAGCATCTGATGTTGCACTGGTTCCACCGACTTGTCGCCAAACACTTTGGAGACATGACATCCGCGGGGAACGAAAATTTCAACCGTCCTCGGTTGCTTCTTGAATTCTCGGTGGAACCCAGTGCAAATCAGACACATTCGTACAAGAAGGGATATGTTTCTCGATCATAGCGTATACAAATTTGTCAAAAGAAGCGGTCACCACACCAGAACCTTGCTTCACTTCGACTGCGATGCTCCCGCCATTGCTGCGAGCTCGTGCGCATCTTCGATAGTGCCGATGTCGGCACTGCGGTGCAGGGCAGGAAGTCCCCGATGCACACGACTGCGATCATTCAACAGGTTAGCGAGGAACTGTACCTTCTCATCGGGAGTCGGCATTTTGACGCAACGCTCTGGGAACGCAACAACCACAACTTCTTCGCGGTAAATCTCCCGCATGCGGACATATGCGTTCCCCTCCTGAATAAATCCCAGCTCTCTCGCCCTCCAGACTCCGCGGAGGCCGCCTACAGTGCGAATGATCGTGCCAATGCGCATCTCGTGGTCAAAGTCGTGGTGAACCGTATAATAATAGACGCCCCATGGCATCAATTCCGCAGTGATCTCCACGCGTGGGCCTATGTTGCGACTGTCCTCGGCTGTCACGTAGGAAACCGTGGCCTGCTGGGGTTTATAAGGACTGATGTATCGGAGTAAAGGGGGCGCGACTGATGTTGGTGAAGTATAGCTGCTGGGCGTCGTGATGCCAAACAAGAAGGGATCGTGGTCGATGGTGGTGTCGGTGGATGCCGGGGAGATATGGACATCGTCAGCGAGGAACCCCTGGTCAGTGCGATCCTCCGTCCAGACCGGTATCTGATAGGCCAGCATAGGTGTTGTCGTGTCAGAAGTTGCAGCCACAACGCTGGTAAGGAATTCCGAGCCGGCCCAGTCGCTGAGCATCTGAGAAGTTGCTACTGGGAGGGCCATATCGGGGGTGAAAGCGACTGCGCCCGTCAAGAACTCCAGGTCGGTTGGGTCCGTATTCCAAGTATTGTGTGGCTGATAAACCTCGGTGGGCAGCACGCTCGTCGGGGTAGTGGCAGCTACATCGAGGTCATACTGGCATGCAGGGTCCAGGAGACGCAGCATCTGAAAGTCGGGGGCAGGGGCTCGTGCGCCTCCACGCGACACCGGGGATCGGAAGGGGTACCCAGCCTCCCGAGCGGCTGGGGGGTGTAGGGCCTGGCCAATACGCGAGAAGAGGCTGCGGGCTGAAGGCGGAGAGGCAGGAGACTGGCGATAGAGGAAGCACTATTCCTCAGCACTAATCGTGGTAGCGGGGATTGAAGAGGTGATCGTACCTCCTGATGGTCATGGGTCGCCATTACTGTCGTATCAGATGCCACACTGTCTTGGTTGCTATCATAGTTGATCTCAGTCTTTTGGCTGGTGGTAGTAATATTGTCGTGCGCTGGGGAATTCATGGCTATGAGCGGGGGAGGTGAGCAATCCACACGTTTATGCCTTTTTAAAACGTGTAGTCCCCGCGTTTTTGGGGTGAGTCGAGTAAGCTCAGTCTTAGAGGATTTTTCAAGGCGCCGCTGCCGTGTATCTACGCGGTTGTTGCCGGTTCCTGAATTAATAGTGCTCATTCTCCATTATTCCCCGTCGGAGGATTCTTCGCTACCGCTTGAATCGTCTTCGCCCGTGGAGTCGTCATCCTGGCCCATCCAGCCTGTTCGCATGAACCAATGGTCACGAGTGATGAAAGGGAGGAGGCGGAAGGCGGCCACTGGTCTTCCTTGTAGAAATGTTCCATCGAGTTCTTTTAATACATAAGCACCTCCACGATTTTTACGGTGAACTTCATAGGGTCCCATGTATCGGTCGTCGGTCTTGTGTGTGGAAACAAATGTAGTTTCAATACGTGTGTTGTGCACTAAGACGAGTTCCCCGTTTCCGTAGTCTTCCTTTTGTAATTTGTGACGAAACCGTTTTTCAAATTGTGCCTTGGATGCAAATCGCGCTTTACGAATGGTATTAGCTGCTCGTTCCACATCACGAGGATGCATTTGTAGCTGGCGGATTCGCAGGGCTAGAAGTTCGGTGGTGGTCATTCCCGAATGGAATCCTTCGACAAGGAAGGTCGCTTCAGTCAAGTCAAAAGGCAAAACCGGCTTTGTTGCGTGAAGCAATTCAAATGGCGAATACCCTGTGACACTACTGATGGTAACACGGTCTGCAAATACTGCTGCAGGAAGCATCTGTGGCCATTTTGACATGTGTCCTGCGCATGCTTTGACAAGTGCTTCTCGCATGGTGAAATGTCCTCGCTCTACAACTCCATTGGCATGCTTGTTATAGGGTGATATTTTTACTTGCGGAATGCGAAGTCGCTTGGCGAGTGTTTCGAATGCACCTTGAACTTCTCCTCCATTATCGGTAGTAACCTGCTGAGGGCAGCCGTAGCGGCAATAAATATGGCTCCACAGAAAATCTGCTAGCGAATTTGCGTTTTGCGAGATCAGGGCCTTTGCTTCGCAAAAGCCGGTCAAATCGTCGCGAGCTGCCACAATCATACTATATTTGCTGGCAAGCGGCATTCGCATTACATCAATATAGATTTTGCTGAAGACTGTGACTGGTGTGGAGATAGTGGGAGGAATCTCCACCTTCTTTGTGTTCCGTACTTGGCATGGTGAGCAAGATGCGACATGGTGTTGGATATCAGCGCGCAATCGGGGCCAGTAAAAGCGTATTTTTAGCGCCTCCCACATTGCTTTGACTTTCCGATGCCCCAGATTTTCGTGCCCTTGCGTAAGAATAGATAATCGAGCGCGGGGATCGGTGATTACAAGTAATGGTGGCAGTTCCCCATTGCGATGCCATAATTTTCCTCCTTTCAAAAAGAACTGAGTGGCTTTCGAGATAAATCGCCGTTGTTTTTGAATGGAGTCAAATTCTGGTGTTACCAGTGTGCGTAAGAATGTCTCGATATCAATCAGTAGATTCTCCTGTGTTCGTCGAGCAACAAAAATCCATGGGCTGCTTGGGGTAGTTGGCGAGGGTCTGCGTTCATAATATTGATGCGTATCCTTGAAGTATTTCGGAGCCGCAAAATGGGTTAGGGCTATATGATCTAGCCAGGAGTCATCATCATCTGGTGCTTCTTCCCCTTCGGCTCGAGTTCTTCGGGATAGTGCATCGGGTCCTTGGAATTTAGTGGCCGGTACATGAATAAGCTGGAAGTGGAACATGAGGATTCCTTGGATCCACCGGTTGACAGCCGCATCAGGCTGCAAGTCTGGATTATTAAGTAACCCCTGAATAAATTTGGCATCCACTTCTACGTGTAGCGTTTTGACGCCAATGATGTACAGCCGCCAACTTCGTAAAGCTCGGTATAGTCCAAATAATTCCAGCTTCGGTTGTGAGTATCGCGACTCCCGTTCACTCATGGGTACAGACCCGTAGCGTGCTGGTCTTCGCTTATTCTCCTCATCGATTTGTGAAAGGATCATTCCCGTAGCTTCTCGACTTGAATCGACCGATACGATCACTGGTAACTCTGATTCATAGTCAATAGGACGTAAGGCGGGTGCGGAAGCTATAAGCTGTTTTACTCGTGCAAATGCTTGCTCACGCCGTTCATCCCAGTGAAACTCTGTTGCTTTTCGGTACAATTCAGTGAGTGGACGGATTATCTCGGAATATCCTGCTATCCAGATGCGCACTGTACCGCACAATCCTAAGAATCGGCGTACTTCTTGAGGTGTTTCTAGCGGCGGCCAATCAAGGATAGCTGAAGTCTTCTTTTTATCGGGAATACGTCCTTCGGGATTGCATCGTTGACCCACAATCAAGACCTCAGGTCTACATATTTGGGTTTTTGAGCCTGAGAACGTGCCGCCCGCACATTTAACTCGGTGCATTATTCGGTGCACATCGTTTGCATGTTCCCAGATAAATCTTCTGATTTCGGTATTCCCGTGTATAGTTTCGGGCTTCCCATTTTTGTCTAAGTACTGAGTTCGAGGTCCTTTGATCGGTAGATCGTCAATGAATATATTGGCGATATGCGGAATTTCATCATGCAAGATGAAGACCATGCATTTCTGGAATTCGGCCGGTGAATTTGTGAATCCTGTGGGCATTGAAGCTATTCGCAGTAGTCCTAAGGGAGTCATGAACGCGGTCATGTCACGACTTTCAGGCTCCATCCGGCGTGCATCAAATCCCCAGTAGAGATCGAACACAGTATAGCATTGTCGTCCTGCGAAGCCCTCCACAAAGTCATCCAAGATTGGTAACATCCCTGCATCTCGTATGGTGACTTTATTTAGTGGCTGCAGGTCATGCACAATTCGCAATTTCCCGCTCTTCTTCATGACACAAAACCATCGTGATCGATATGAAGACTGGCAGGGTTCGTAGACTCCTGCTTCCATCTTTAGTTTCAGGACCTCGATGACCTTGGTTAAAATTCCGGGAGGAATAGGAATATTCTTGTACTCCCAAGGTACGTGGGGTACGGTAGCAATTTTATATGGACTGAAATAGGAGTCCTTGAACGTTCCTCGTTCCGAGTCTTGGAAGGCCAGTGCTTCTTCGTTTTCGCGCATGATATATGCGAAGAGTTTTTCTTCTTCAGAAGATAAATATCCATCGGGATTAATCTCGAGTTGCTCCAACCGTTCTTGCGTTAAACGTTTTCCAGGAATGAATTCCGGCGGTCGAGTGGGAAGAGGTTTCAAGGTTATCAAAGGGTCCTCGGGAATTGATCGTCGTACGGCATAGTCAGGGGAGAATGTTGTGGATACAGGTTTAATTTTCTTGTCCACTCGTTTGTACATGGTGAATGCTTGGTGAGTTTGCCCATGATGGGTTTCCACGTCAATCGGGTAGAAAATGAACTCATCGTCGTCTTCAAGTTCAATTTCATCCTCAGGTTCCTGAACTGACAAGGGCTGCTTTGTTACAACCTTTCGAGTTCGGTTGGACTCCTGTTGATAGGCGAGGACAAATGTTTTCTTCTCCAAGTGATTTTCTAGAGCATGCACAAGGTACAAGAAAAACAAGTTTATTATTCGTCGAGTGATTCGTAGCATTATGTAGATTCCGATGGGAATCAACATTGCGACTCGGAGGGGTAGGATCAATAGGGTGGATACGGTCGAGAGAATATAGCAAGATGAGGGTCGTGAGATTAATTGTATTAATAAGTGAGGAGGTCGTAAGGTAGCGTGAGAATCGGCGTCCGGAGTACTTTGTATTTCAGAAGTTGAAATGAGGAATGGGAGTCGTGAGATTAGATGAATTAATAGGTAAAAGCGTCGTAAGATAGCGTGGGAATGCGAATCGAGAGCGGGTCGAGAGTCAGAGTTGAGAACACCTATATTCGGGATTAGGTGATCTGAGTTGTGCGCGGGTGTCCTTGGTACATGTGGTCCAGATGAATTTCGTAAACGTCGACAATGTCGGGTAAACGGGCAAAGCGCCAGTTTCCGTCTAGAAGGGTACAGTGTCAACGTATCCGCGGGGAACGAAAAGATTGAAAGCGTACGTTCATTGCGCACCACGGGGCGGAAGTTGACGTGGTGGGAAGGGGGTTCGTCGGAGAGGGTTGGCCGCACCTCGATCACCCTTCCGCGAACGAGCGGGAGGAGTTGGATCAGTCGGCGGGAAAATGAAACCGACCGGTCCACCGTTGGTCCCCGTTCCGAACGATGACCGTTACGATTTTGGCGGAAAATCGAGTCTTCGGGCGGGTGCTGCGTATCGCGGCGAAGAAGACCGGACGGTCGAGATTCAGTACCCCGGGGGAGATTCCGCTGCAAAAAAACTGGTTAGCGGCGCCTGACATCTGATTGAAATTATAACATACGCCCAAGGCATCTGTATGATTTCCACCATCCATCCGCACGTTAACGGCAGTGCTCGGGAAAGAGTCTGGGAGTTTGGGCGTCGTTTCGAGCATGCCGCTGTAGAGAAGATTCGCGATTACCTGCGGTTTAGCGAAACGGAAGCTTATCAATGTTTCAATCTCGTCGGCGACTGCGTGATGCCCGTGCTTTCGGTATACGTCGTGGAGTAAGCGAAGTTTGGCATATTCATCACCGAACAGGAACGGGAGCGGAACATGGCAGGAGTCGTGGAGAATGGCG
>JARKIB010000798.1:0-25465 GCA_029378385.1 Mycena metata | reverse complement strand
CTGTAGTCAATAACAATCGACCCCAACGTACCTCCCAGAGGACGAACCAGAGCAGATGCGCTAACCGAGTCGTTACTCTTAGCGGCAAGATGACATCTGCGGGCGTGACCGGGCCCGAGCTGCTGGGTGAGTTCTGGTACGCCGAAGTGCCTTCAACAATTTGTGCCAGAGACCAGGGTTCCAGCGTTTGCCTTCATGACCGGGTACGCAGCTTAAACGCTGCGACTGACAAGTTCGACAGCTCGTGCTCCAAGATAATGAGACCTGGAGTCTTGGGGCCGGTGATCCATTCGTTCATGGAGTGTTTATGGCTTGCAAAGTTGTTCCGCCAGTGGTGAGGCTCCAGTCTTCAGTGCTGCAAAATTATATATTTGATGCAGTCTTTGATTGAAACGCTCGAACTCACTCTTGGTTCCAAATGACCGTTATCAGTCCGAAAACCTACAAATAATTTGGTTCACGATGAGACATCGAGGTTTAATACCGACTTCACTGGCAATGGCTCTGACTCGATTGTCGCTATCTTTACCGCAGTGAGATGAATCTGAAGCTTAGATGTGGCCGGAATTACCTCCAAAAGGCGGCTGAAGGCCAAAATTCGGTTAGAAATTCCTGTAGACACTATATAGATAGGGCGAAATAAACTCACGCGCCAGAATTTGGTAACCCGACCGCCTGTGCTGTTGTGGATCAGCTCGAGGCTCCAGCCAAGTTGCGCGACCACATCTTCATTGCTTAGCGTCGTCGTGTACGGATGTGTGTACGTGTGTGCTTTTTTCGGATTAGAGACGCTGGACAGAAACGGAAACCTTGCTAACAAACCGGCGATGTCGCCTCCCATGTTAAACGCCTTTAAAAACTCGGCGGGGTATTGGAGAATGTTAACACCGCTTGAGAAGGGTCAACGACGCACAAGTAATAATGGCAGCACAACACATCATGAAGTGAGTAGCCGTTTGATTATTGGACTGGAGAAAATCGTAGAGGTCATCCGAGGCCTTGATTTGCTTCAATATCTAGTTGAAAAGGCAACATTGAGCTCACAGATTGCGGCCCGTCGTCGAATGAAATGCCAACCATCCCGTCAGGTGCTGGTCGCTGTGAGTAAAATTGGTCAAAATATTAGACGGACACCGACCATCCCAAATGTCCCCCGGATTCCTACATTTATACGTGGCTGAGCAAACCACGTCGCCATTGGGGTCGAAACCGGACGGGTACGTCGGTTCTCGCCCGGAAGGTTGGTGGAAATGGGAATATCTGGGATGGAACCAGCGGCGACAGCCGCATTCAAAGCCTGCCAAAACAATAAGATGAGGCAACAAGAAGTACTGAATTCCTACGTCGAGCCACTCAGCAGGCATAACCGTCGAGTAAGGGGTGCTTTGAGGATAAGCCGCGGACCATGCTGAGAGTAAGCTATGAGTCGTATAGTCTTCATTAAGACGGCATGCGCACTCGGAGATCCTACTTCTGCATAAACTATACCATCGGTGGCGGAACCGCGTCGAAACAGATTGTGAACTGGAAATTCATTGAATTAGGAAAGAGCCTGACCACCCAGAATGCAGCGGATGAACCGGGATGGTCAGAGCGTTGGTACCAAGTGGACGGAAGCCGTTTCGAGAATGTATGCGAGTGATCCTGACGCTGAGGGATCAGCCTGCCAGCTGAGACAAAAGGACTGAAGAGGAAGGCAGACAATAAAAACATCTTCAAGGCAGAAGAAGTGAAGGGGGGTGGAGGAAGCCAGTCCTTATAGCATGAAAGGCATGTAGGGTATTTATAGCAGACTCGGAGTTTGAGCAGAGTATCTTGATTGCTGGCACAGCTTTGACAGCCCGATCTTGATCGACGGAGCAGTCTGTTTCCTCGATCAGTACGAGCACGGAGGGCCACAGAAGATGAAAGCAGTATGTTTGGGACCATAGAATCCAGCCAGTACGGAGAACGTCGCGGTAAGCAGCAACGATCAACATCCCCAGCCTTCCTCAGCGCCCTAATGAAATCATCAAGCGAAACGACTTGGCATGGTATTCATGCGAGGTATCGTACATGCCAATATAATTACCGCTCACGTCCCACTTGTATGCGCTCCGCAAGACCACGACTCCGCCCTTTAGCTGCGCAACCTCCTTTATCAAGGCCGTAAACTTGGACTTCTTCGCTTCGTCCGTCAGGTAAGGCTGGAAGTGCTGGATGCAGTCGCGTGTCGTGGCGTTGGGGGTGTTCCTCAACCACTCAATCACCATCTTATCTTCCAGCTCACCTACGGGAACCACCCCGCCGTTGTGTGCTTTGCGTTTCTTCGCCTTCGGCGGCGCGCCATTCGGCGACGTAGGCGAAGGGGAACCAGCTGCATACTCATCCGTGGCCTTCCTCTTCTTCTGCGACCCGTTTACAGTGGGACCCGCCGCTCCGCCCGCAACGGGACTTGTCGCCCGACTATTTGTGACGGGACTGGTGGCACGACTCGCCAATGGGCTGTTTCCTCGACTTGCGCCGTTAGATTTCTGCTTGTGAGCTTTGGGACTCGTAGCTCGCTTGGCCACAACAGAATGCCCCCCCAAGCCAGGAGAGGCAACGGGAGAAGTCGCTCGCGATCCAGCCTTCGAGCCTCCTGCCTGAGGTCGTGCTGGGGGTATAGGTGCTTGTGGCCCCGGCGCCTGTGAACCTCCTCGAGAATCAGCTGGGGGCTGCGGAGGCACTGGAGGCTGCAGAATGACAGGTTCCGGGGGCGCTTCCTCCTCCTCCTCTTCCTCCTAGCAAGGGTCAACCCACGATCTCGAGGAATGGAATACACTTACCGAGCTGGCGTACGGGTTCTTCTCATCGTCACTGTCATAAGCATCGTTCCCTTCTCTGTTTCGGATGAGCTTCTGCATAGCCTTTGCCTGCTTCGACATCCCGGGCATATCTTCGTCGTCGGATTCATCAATGTGCCCATCCCGCTGCTTGTTCGCGCTTTTGTATTCCTTCTTGAGTCGCTCCTGTGTAGAGGGATCAGAGTGCGACAGATACAGAGAAGAAAAGGCGCACCTCGATGTCCTTCGTTTCCTCGTCCTCGGCTTCGAGATCCACCTTCTCGTCGTCGTCTGCAAAATCCTCTTCGAACACAATCTCATCCATATCTCCATCTCCTCCATACTCCTTCTCCCGCCGTCGCTTGGCATCACCGTCCTCGTCATCACCTTCCCCAAACAGATTGCTCATCCCGCTGTCTACAGTCTTGAGTTTCCGGCCGTTTGGGCCTAAACTCTGGCCGGAACTGTGGACGAGCGAGCTGCTCCCCGCAAGAGCGCGTCCCTCCGATTCGGCTTTGAACATGGCAGCGGTCTCGCTCGATGGCCCCTTGCCATTGCGGTTGTACAACCATTGCTGAGGATCACGTTTTTGGTTGTTCGTGTACTGTTGCAGACAGGTTACGATAATACACGTTATAATGGAATTGTACGCACTGCAGACTCCATGGTCAACGTGTCTGTCGGAAGGTCGGCGTGTTTGAGTTTCTTCTGAAACTTGTACCATCGATGCGCAGGAACGAATTTGAAGATGTCATTCGCTGCAGGCATGAAGAAGGCGTGCGTGCCAGACTTGGACGTGTCCTCCAACTGCCCGACCCATGTTTCAGCCTGAGTCGCGTCCTCCATCACCCATGGGTACCGCTCCTCCCGCCGCAGCTGCCGCACCTCCTCAGGAACGACGTAGACCTGCCTGGTCTTCTTCTGAAACTTCTTCTTCCCATTTACAGCGGGACCCTTGTCCTTTGGGTCCTTTGCGCTCTCCGCGTGTATTGGTTTGCCGTCCGCATCAACCATGACAAACTTCCCGTCGGGACCGACGACAGGCTTGCCATCCAGTCCCAGCATCGGTCCCTACAGCAACCTGGGTACCCGACGCGTCGTCCCGCCGCATCTCTTTCCGGTTCAGTTTGATCGGTGCTGGCCAGCTGGTGAGGTCGACCGGCTTGCGTGAGTCAAACTTCATCACATCGTATTTCCAGCCATTCAGAGCGGACGACATGACTTTGAACTCCTGGAATGGAGCGTCGGGAAGTTTGAGCTCCTCCTCGTCGTCGTTGGGTATAGGTTTAGGACGGGGCGCGGAGGGCTTCTTGGGCGGCGAGGTAGGTGGTGTGTCTTTCTTAGCACCCTTCTTCGGGTGAAAGAGCAAGGCTACATTAGGTTTCGGACCCATGTCTGGTGCAGCGAGGACCGATATGCTAAGGTACTAAAGGGCTGCAGATTAGTTAACCATAAAGAGGTTGAACGCGACAATTGCACTTCAGATGAGTGGCGTGCGCAAAGTGAGGTGGTGACAAAGTGACTTCGCGTAACGCTCCGAGTGTGGGCTCGGACAAAACTAAAACAAATACAATTTTCCCGTATTTACACCGTACAGTTCCTTACACAAATACAGTAAATGATCACGCCGGAGGTCCGTCTGTTCTATGGTTCTGCCCAGCGGGCCCGCCAGCGCTGGGAGGATATGAATTTTGTGAGGAACCGGGTCGCGAAATGCTCGGCGCTGGCTGCTGCACGACGCCTGTGGGTAATCCAGATTGCCCTGGAGGGTGCGCAAAAGACCCTGGAGGATATGCTCCCGGACGAATCGTTTCCAACTCGTGTCGCAACATCTCAATCTCTCGCGCCATGTCTTGGTGACCTTGCTTGAGTTGGGTAACAAAGTCAATCGCTGTGGGAAGTGGTTAAACGCCAATATAATTATTCCGAGGACGAATCCGACCTTTGCTGAGTATTTCCCATTTACTCGCCTTCATCCCTCGGTCAGCCGGAAGTTGGTCTCGTAGTTCATCAAACAATTCCTTCATCTCCTTCCGCCGCTTGCGTTCAGCAAGTTTATGTGATACGCGAAGCTCGGGTGAGCGTGAATAGGGGGTTGTGCTGCTCGATTCTTTCGAGTGTTTGCCCGAACCAGTCGGCGATGGAGGTGACGCATCATCTTGGCCCGACGAAGGACCAGAATGGTTGGCGTCTGGACTATGTTTTTGACGCGACGGGGGGCGTGACCGCGACCGCAGGACCCGCTGCCCCGTTGGGGCTGGGTTGAGAGGGTCTGGGACAGACATTCGCCGCTCGGGGGAGAAACTCATGTGAGGCATCACGCCGGCGGGAGCTGAGGGATCAAAGGTTCGGGGAGGTACAGGCATGTTTGGTTCGACCTCATTGTGAACACCAGGCTGAGGCTGATCCGGAGGGTGAGAAGGCCACGCGAAAGTAGCAATTCCTGGCGGAGGACGCCCATGTGACGAATCACCTCCGGAGAAACTAGAACTGTAACCACCTACACTCGACACGCTCGAAAACATGGAGGACGAAGAATCGCGTCTATCGTTCACCCACCACTGCGGGCCACGGGAATCGAGGGAATCTCGTCGATCGTTGAGACTCAGCTGTGCTATCCGCTGCGTGTCGATTGTAGATCCTCGACGCTTCGGAGCCGGAGCCTCTGCATCCATGTCCATCCCGCTGGGAACACCAGGCCCGGCTAGCGTTGGATCGATCTCCTCCCCAACCGTTGGGAAGCCGGCGGGATCTGCGGACATTTTGCGCTTGATTCCTTGGGGCGCAGGAGATAAATGAGAGGCCGAGCGCGAATGCGGGTTTTGGCCGACCGCAATGGAATGTCTGCGCATGCTGTAGTCAAACCGGCCCTGGGGCTCATGCGACATATGTCGAGTGGAATGTGGCTGCTGCCCCTCGCTGTCGACATTCATTGCATCGCCGTCGCTTTTTGGGTTGCCTGCGGATAAAACAAAATGGTCGACAACGTGCACAAGTCCGTGGACTTAAGCGACGTACCTGGAGGAATGCGTGAAGTCGAGCCTTGAGAATTTTCGCGGTCTGGAGAAGGGGTGCGTAGCAGTTTGCGGAGTTGGGTATTGTCGGCGGTGTGAGTCGCAGAACCGAAGGTGTAGGGCGATGCCGGGCGTGGTTGAGAATGATTGGACTTGTCTTGACGAAAAAACTGGGAGTTTATACTCTGGCGAGGAGTTGCATGCAATGCCGCGGCGTGGAGAGACGGTTCAGTAATGGACCCTCGCCGCTGGTTCTGGAGGAATTCCAAGGGAGCGAGAGGGATTCCCGATGGCGGCTGGTTGTTTATCACGCCATTATTTGGCTGCGCCATGGGTGAACGTCGAGCGCACCCCCGCGACCACTGGCAGAGAATCCAACTTGGCTGGAAGTCAAGTACTAGTAGCGTTCAAAGCCGTGTAATGTGAAAAAGCCCGGAAGGCAAACCCAAATATGGTCTAATAGGCCCTGTCGGCATATATATCCGGTTGGACGTCCATCCTGATGCGCACGGAAACGGGCCAAAAAACGGCTTCATATTCGCGTGCATTTCACCCATCAGAAGACCCTCAAGTTCAATCCAAATTCCAGACGCGACAGGGTGGTCAAGCATTAAGTCCGATATTTATGCGCACCCCAAGACATTTTCCCACATCTAACAAACCACCACCTGGAGTGTGCGAAAATCTGCGCAAAAGACGTGGTGGAAATATGTCCGATCCACGACCACAATGCGTATGAATTCAGCCTAAAAAGACAGGTACGGTGGGAATTTGGACCGTATATGCCGAGGGATTGCCTTCTACAGCCATTGCAACGAACTTGTATCCAGCGCTCGCCGTGTTTCTTCGCTAACCTCAATGCTTCGATAGTACCGAGCTGTGCTACGCGTGGCACGTCCCACGCGTTTGTAGATCTGTTCCAGGGCGTCCTCCCCCGCGATAATCGCCCGTGCAAACGGCACAAATTCCACATGAGCCGTCGCTTGGTTCAACAGTCCCACAGATGGCCTCAGCGCGTCGATCAGGACTTCGTAACTCTCGCGAGCACTGTAATCTGGGCGCGCGACTCGGGGTCCATGTGATAACTCAATGACAGCTGCGATGATCTTTGCGTCGGACTCGTATACTCCGTAGCCATCGTTGAACGCATCGGCAAGGATGGGGAACCCGATCTCGTCGTCGGCACCGGGGACGTATTTTGTTAGCGCAAGCGCCTCGGGTGCCGTTAGCGCGAGCAAGCGGCCAGAGCGCGAAATCTCACCTCGGGTCGGTCGAGAGAATCCCGCGTCATGTAAGCGTCCATGAACGAGATTAGGTCGGCGTGGGGAACAGATCGCCGCGAGGCAGCGTTCCAGTCCAATAGGTGGTCCAACTCAGGAAGCGTTCCCAGCGGGAACCCTTGACAGAGCAGCTGAAGGCGGAGGATGGTGTGCCGTAGATCGTAGCTTTGGGCATACATCTTGCCTAGGACCTCCCTCTTGACGATGTAGCCTTCGATGCAGCAAAGACCTTGTAGATAGGAGCCGGCCACATCAGGAACGCAGGGTTCAAATTCCAGGATCTTTTGAAGGGGAAGTTCGCTCGTAGGAACCAGAGAAAGATCTGTAGCCAGGTATCAGCGTTGCCGGTCAAGAAAATTGCACTCGTGGCATACCGTTACAAGTGCATATAACAGCACGTTTACTTTCTCGAATCAGTCTGATGACGGCCGGCCAGAAGTTCGCGTCTTCTTTAAACAGAATATCGACTTCTTCGAGCAGAACGACCGACTGTCGTGTGCCAGCTTTGAGGTTTGGGGCTACGAAGCCAAAGTCCGCACCTGGTTCTGTTTCCTCGTCTCCACCGCGGCCTCTAGCATGTGTTCTCCGGACGAGATGGTTCTTGCCTACCTCCCCAATCATACTCTCCAGACTGGCACCATTTCGCTTCCCTATCCCAGGGTAGACCTCGAAGACCTCCCACCCAAGCTCTTCAGCACACGAATACACGGCTGCCGTCTTTCCGCTCCCCGGCGGGCCGGCAAGGAGGATAGTGTTGGCAAGATGATCACGAAATGAGTTTGAGATACGCCCCGGGACAGGCGTAGGAGAAAAATCGTCGTCGTCACCGCCCTCCGTCTCAACGACCATTTCTATATCCGACGAATAGTCGCTAGCATCGCTAACGATCCAACCATCGGAAGACTGCTGTCGTCGTTTTTTTGCCCTGGCCACGCTGCGCATAACTTTGGGCCGCTTCACGCCGCGTGCTTCTTCTCTTCTGTTCTCACCGCTGTCGGGGGCTTCAAATCGAACTTCAAGGGCCCGCAACCAATCTCGAAGATACAGGGCGTGTTGTTCGTTGCCGAGGATACCGTCAGCCTGCTGAGGACACCAGCGCTCAGACCAAAGTTTTTCTCCCGAGGAAGAGGCGTCTGGGGGAGATGTGGCCTGGACGGAAAGCCTTGCTATCGCAGGGTGGTCCCGTTTATGGTCATCAGGAATACTGGCAATGCATTCCTCTTTCTCCGAAATCGTAGACACCGGTCTATACGTCAGTGTCCGTGGGATAGAGGTGTCGTCTATTCGGATGGGAACCCGGAAATTTTCCATGGGTTCTCGTGTTCGTGTCTCCGACGAGCGTTTTGGGTATGCGGAGGTGGAGAACACGGTTTGAGGACCGCGAATATGCTGCTCGTCTTTGGTGGGGAACGGTGCATCGGATTCCTTGTTCACAGCCCGAGGTTTGGTAGGAGAGACTAGGCCAGACGGCTTCTTGGGTTTGACGTTAAATATGGAATACGTTGGGCGTGGGGTTTGCGATATAGAGGGGGTAGAGCGCGAGGGTCCATCGACTTTCGGACGAGGCGCAAATATACTATAAGCCGGCACCGTCGGAGGGGAGTCGGAGTGCGAGGTCAAATCAATCACATCGAGTTCTGGTGGTCTGCTGGGACCACTCGATGGTTTTGTCGAGCGCGACGAGAGCGGCTTTTTACTATCCTTTCTCGTGGACGGCGGTTTTAGTGGAGGAGGGGATTCAGTGATGTCGATGATTTCTGTCGTTTTCGATGTAGAAGCAACGGGTTCGGGAGCTGGGGAGGAAGGGGTCGAAACAGTGGTGATTGGAACTGCTTACAGTCAAAAAGAAAACGCGTCGTAGGCAGGAGGTTTGACTTACTTTGACCACTATCCGTCTCCACTGCTACGAAGGTCGGTGGCATGGGCTGAACAACGACGGGAGGTACATCCTGTGCAACAGGGACAGGGACATTTTTCTTGAAGAGATCTGTTATGGTTTGCTGACCATGGGTGAGTTAGGCGTCGAAAGAGGAGGTCATCGGGAGCGCGACTGACTTGCTTACTACTCGAGGCTTTTGCAGTGGACGCGGCTTTCTTTCTGCCAACCATCGTGTCACGAAGAGAAATAGCGCGTCTGGAATTCGAACTGGCCGATGTGGAAGCGGTTTGGTAAATGGGCGTCGCGGTCGTAGAACGAACGCCGTCACGTTCAAAAGCAGTGTTCTATATTTGGCCCGATCGCGTTGGTCGTCCTTATGATTTAACATGAACAAACACGGCCGCAACTTCCTCCTTGACCTCATGGACTCGAACCAGATAGCTTCTGAATATCACGGTACTGTATGTGATTGCACCGCCAAGCCTCTACTAAGAGCCAGACTTGAATGGCAATCACATCGACGTTTTGGGCGAGCCGCCAACTGCGTTGGAATTCTCTCGTCTGGCCCACATCTCTAGACCAGCGCTAATCCGGGGAATGCAAATTCCGTCTGTCCAGTCGTGGGACGACGAATATTTGGCGGCGGCAATGGGGAACGCCAAAATTTCTGTCGCAGTTACACCGAATGGGTTCTCATAAAGTTGGCTGCTGGGACCACTTCTCATATCATTTCAGGCGCGCGGATGCCGTCACACGAGCCCCAGATGGCAAGCTGTACTTTGTTGAACCTCACGTCGAGCAAATGAGTATCTCCGACTTGTTCTCTAAACTTTCTCGCGGTATGACCTTTGAACGGAACATATGCAACTCATCCATGATTGACCAATGATAGAGAATGACGACTCGGACGTATACTATCTGCAATCGCAGAATGGTAATGTCTACTCCAGCCGATTCTTTGAAGGTACTCGAGATCCGTCGGAATTTGAAGCGCTACGCGCTGACATTCCGAGTGAAATACCCTGGTGTAGTGAGGCGTTCGGTATGGGTTCAGTAGCAAATGGCACTAACTTGTGGCTAATAAAACCGCCAGGCCGACCGCCCGATGCGGTGAACTTATGGAGTAAAAAAAGCATGAAATGTCAAGTCCGGACTAACCGCCTCGCAGTTGGGAGCCACAACAGCGTCACAAGCATCCACAGTGGTATATGCTGCTCCTTCCGAGTAGTAAACCGATGAGTTAATTTGTTTCAGATCCTTACGAAAATATTTACACCGTTGTTCGAGGGTCAAAACAGTTCACACTACTGCCGCCGACAGAAGGATCATATCTTCAAGGTAAGGGGTTGCCTCTCGCGGCGAGTAATCGCCGCTCATTGAGTCTTTCAGAACGCATGTACCCCCATGGAACGTGGACGCGTCAAGGCACTGAAGCAGGTCTTACACTGACACCCTCAACGAACGCTCCGCCCATTCGCTGGTCATCTGTCATCGACCCTGATATACCAGGTAACCTGCCGCCAGACGCACATCCCATTCGCATTACGCTCGAACCCGGAGAGACTCTCTATCTTCCGCCGGGCTGGTGGCACCATGTGCGGCAAACCGACAACACGATCGCGTTGAACTGGTGGTACGACATGGAGATGCGGGGTATGGCTTGGGTTCTACTCAGCTTTCTGAGAGGCGTTGGGACCGTTCCCTCTGGAAACGACGAGGATGCTTAGGGGTCTGCAAATAATATTTGTTAGAATTACGTACACAGGATTTGTCGATCATTGTCACTGTGACATCCACTTCTTTACTCGAATTTTTCGACGCGACTCGCAATGGGCAAGGACAAGGCAGAAAAGAAGGACAAGAAGAGAAAGGCCGACGAGGTCGAAGATGCGGACGTGGAAATGACTGCCGTTGAAGTACGAATCGGTCGATTAATTCGTCCAAACCTGACCTCGCTCCAGTCGCCGAAAAAAGCCAAGAAGGAAAAGGAAGAGATCGTGATACCCCTAGAAGACTTGTCGCCTCTTGCACATCCCCTTGCACAAAAAAAACTGCTGAAGAAACTGCACAAGAGCATAAAAAAAGGTGGAACTGTCCGTTTTCCGCTTTGTCCCGTATGCTCATTCGCGCTCCAGCTTCCAAAGCACGGCAGGTTAAACGGGGGGTCAAGGAGGTCGTAAAGGGTATACGCAAGGGCGAAAAGGGGTGAGGGTTATGCCCAATTGGTGTCGAATTGCGCTCACATATGCTTTGCTTACAGCTTGCTCATTCTTGCGGCCGACATAAATCCAATCGACATAATTTCGCATCTGCCTGTCCTGGCCGAAGAGGCGCACATACCTTACATTTTTGTGTCGTCCAAGGAGGAGCTCGGGAATGCGAGCTCGACAAAACGGCCGACAAGCTGTGTGATGATTTGCCCGGACCAGAAAAAAAAGGGCAAGCCGAAGGAGGGGATTGTAGAGGAGGAAGACAACTACAAAGAGCTTTACGACGAGGTGTACCAAGAAGTAGAGAAACTGGACACCCAGATAGCGTTTTGAACGATGAATATGATTATTCTCACGGTCCTAGTCTCAGCCTCCTATACCCACCTCTTTCTTTATTCTTATACATTACTATGGCCCCAAAATCCAAGGCTGCTGCCCCTGCTAATGGCGCGGCTGCCAAAGGAACTGCGCCATCCACAAACGGGACGACTACCCCGGTGTCTGCCGCAGATAAAAAGTCTGACACGTTGGACTCTGGTGTGGGAGGCCGCCCAGACAAGAAGGTCTTCGATGCTGAACAGGACAAAATAAAGGCCGACATCGATGCTCTACAAACTAAACTGGCAAGTGTTACCTTTCCTGTGTCCCCGCCGTGCCCAGCTCATTCAGTCCCGCCAGTCTGCTGTCCGGGACAAGATTTCGCTCGCAAGCCGGTCTGGCCCTGGCAATGAACGACGTACCGCGCTATACGCAGAATTAGATGCAATTCGTGGCCAGCAGTCCAACAGCAAGGTGTCGAGGGGTAAACTGCAGGACCAGGTGAAGGCCGCGAACGAGAGTATTCAAAAAAAAGTATGCTCTCTCCTTTTCGGTTTCACTTGCGCTTTTCACTCACAGCGTTTGCCCAGATCAAGGACCTTCAGGCCGCCAAGTCAAAGGTTCCCTTCAAAAATGTCGCCGAGGTCGATGCTCACATCCAGTATGTGTTTACACTTTCAGCTTTCACCAGAAATAATCTCATGAATTATATTCAGGCATCTCGAGCGGCAGGTCGAGTCCGGTAACATGAAACTAGTGGACGAAAAGCGCGCGCTGCAGGAAATAAGTGCCCAGAAGCGCAACCGCCGTACTGTCGAGGCCTTCCAGGCGGACCAGGAGGCTATTGACAAGGAGCGGATCCACCTCGACGAACTGCGAAAACAGTACGATGACCCGGTGGCCAGAGCCGCCTCTGAACGCTTCGATGCGATCAAGGCCGAGCTCGACGGGATGAAGAAGGAGTCGGACGAGGCATACAACAACCGCTCGGTCCTCTTCGAAGAGCGAGACGCCATCCAGGCGGAGCTCACCGTGCTGTTTAACCAGAAGCGGGACTCGTCTCAGAAATTCCGGGACAGCAACGATCGCTACTGGGCCAAGGTCAACGAGGACCGGGCGAAACGGGCGGAGCGGTTGCGCACACAGCGTGCCGCGGAGGAGCTACAGAAGAAGCAGGAGCGGGCAGAGCGGATTCGCGAAGAGGCGGAGATGCCCGCCTTCCAGGCGCAGATCGAAGATTGCCAGACACTCATCGACTACTTCTCCGGCAAGAGCAGCGGCACGGTCACGTTCAAGAGCGCCTCGCTCGCACCCAAAGCGGACGTCGCTGGTGTCCCGAAGCTCGAGATCCGAAAGGTCGAGGCTGCTCCCGAGGGCGCCGTTGTACGGAAGAAGAAGGGCGAGGACGAGGGCGCGTACTTTGTAGGTGGTGGCGGCAAAGGGAAGGGCAAGGGCAAGAAGTCCGCGGCCAAGGCGGCCGACTCGGACGCCGCGCCCTCTGTCACGCAGCTCAACGTCCCCCTTGCCACGCTGTCGGCCCTCCTCACACTCTCCATTCCCCCTCCCGCATCCAATGTCGACGTCCCGCGCGTGATCGAGGATCTTAAAACGAAGAAGGAGTGGTTCGAGGCGAACCAGGCGCGCGTCACAGCAGAAAACGTCGCCAAGGCCGAGGCCGAGATCAAGAGCCTCAACGCCGCCGCGAAGGAGTCGAAGCTGGAGGAGGCAAACGGCGCGGCTCCGTCCCCGTCACAGGCTGCCGATTCGCCCGCTCCTAGTGAGCAAGTCGCAGACAAGGTGGAGGAGGTTGTGGAGGAGGTTGTGGCAGCTGAGTCGTAAATCTTTAATCGTCGTCGTTATAGTTAGTCTCGTGCATAAGGCTGTCTGGAACGGAATTTCAAATAATATATCTGCTACACATTTTTGTCCAAGAATAACACTGCGCCTCCCTCCCCATATATACTCATAACAAATTCCGCGCACGGAGATCCTGTACACTATTAAGGAGCGTGAAAAATTCGACAATCAAGCAAGCACAAAGGTGATACAGAGGAGATTATCATATATAGGAAAATCGACGAAAGACAAGAACAGTTCAAAGCAAGAGAAAAAAGAACAGACTCTATACTCCCTGCTGCTGCTCCGTTTTCACGGGCTCAGAGTCATTGTCGGGCTCGCTCGATGGGGTCGCCGACGAATGCATGCCGAGATCCTGAGAGAAGCCGTCAAAAGTGTTCCCCGAGCCGGAAAAGTCGCCAAAGGACAGGGAGGATTGGTGAACAGTCGGCAATGAGTCGTCCTGGGGCGCCGACGTGTCCATGTACGACAGAGACCCGTACGCATCCGAATTAAAAGCGGACGAGCCCGGGTCGAGGGATCCAGAAGGGAAAGGGTCGTTTTGCAAAGCCGCAAGCATGCTCGACGTCGTCGGTGTGTGGGCCATCATATGTTGAGGCCGGACATCCATCCCGTTGAAAGTCTCTTGGCCCGCCATTGGCGACAGCGTGAAGAATTGCTGCTGCATCACCGGCTCTACAGAAGCTGCCACCGAGTTGGTCGAAAGCGCGACACTTCTCAGGACATTAACTGCAATCCAATCACTGAAGCGCCGCGGTCGTCAGCAACCATGGAAGAAGACGCGTTGCAGCCAACTCACTCTAAGAACAGCTTCATAATCTGGAAAGCTCCAAAGGCGGGGTCGCTGCGAATGGTCTAGATACGCGTGCACGCGATCAGAAAAATGCAAAGTAGTAGGAATGAATGGACAACGCACCAGGTCGCGCATAACCTGACTGGTAACGTAGCCCCAACGAATCAGCACACTCCGCGAGCTCATCGTGCTTCGCTCCTCCGAACCCCCGTGGCTGGCGCGGCTGCTGCCCATCAGCCGCTCACAGCACTTGTCCGCCCACGCCATCACCTCCCTTACAGGCTCCGTGCTCTTCGTCAAGCTCTCCAACATCCCGACAAACTCAACCTCCAACAGCTGCACAAGATCCTCGTGGCGGCAGTTGCACACTAGCGCAGACTGGTTCCGCACGGACTCGAAATCGATCTTTGACCAGGAACGCCGCATCTCCGCGAGCTGCTTCTGGTTGGTCAAAACAGTGTTGAGGGCCTGGGTAACCTGGTAAATGTCCAAGAACCGCACTGGCGGGCAAAAAACGCGTCAGGAACGATAGCCGGAGCAGTCGTTTAGTACTTACGAACGAGATGGCCAAACCGAGCCCCGAGCTCAACTTTCGGCTCCACAAATGTGTTCCCGTAGCTCTCCAGCGCAACCAGTAGTATCTTCTCCATCTTGTTCGCCAATTGCCGCAGACTCGCCAAGGAAGTCGGCGTAATAGGCGACAACATTTGAGAACGCAGAATTTCGAGGATTTCCTGTAAGAAATTGAATAAATCAAAACGGATGCGGTCAGAAGGAATGACAGACATCGTATACAATCGCATCCGCCTTTGCCATCAAACCCGCAATTGCAGGAGCGTGCACAACCTCGCGGTGGTTTCCTCCCAAACTCGACCAGAACGTCCGGAGATGCATCTCGAATTGGTCAAAGCGAAAGGAGCGGACGCTCTCGAGAAGAGAATCAAGATGATCCTGAAACCATCCCCAAACTTCGCGGGCGGCGATTCCGTGTGGAGATGTCGAATTGACACCCACAGCCTCTTCGATTGATGGAAAGTGAGCGAATTGACGGACGGAAGTGGGTTGTTGAGACGTAAGGTACGGAACGGCATTCGACGAGGGCGGGGAATGCGACTGAACGCCTAGGCCGCCGTCCTGCGTCGGATGTCTCCGGATCGATGCATGGAGAGGGAATGAACCTGGAGGACGCTGCGCCGCCTGTGCCTGCGACAAGAGAGTGGCGGCCGTCGGTGTCTTGTCGCTCAGATCCTGATGCGCAAACATGGGTCCGTTCTTTACATCCGCGCCGAGGGTCAACGAATTCCGTTTCGAGCCCACGGCCGAACTGACGCCCTCGGAATCATCGTCCTCGTCCTCGTCGGAGCGATCCTCACTCCTGTTGGACGACTCGGAATGGTCGTTTGCCAGGCGCGCTGCAGTCACAGAGGTCTGTCCGGCGCTGTTGTTGGACTTGTGAATGTAATCCTGGAGCCATTCCGCCTCTGCAGACGTCGCGGGACGTATACCGCAATCTATCGATCAAGGCATCAAGAAGTGATTCATGTGATTGAATAGCGGCGGCGGACATACAGTGATATTTGCTATTCCCTCTCACTCCGAGCCGCCGTGTTTTGATTGTGGGAAAACACAGACGGATTGCTTTGCCCAGGGTGGCGGTATTGATATGGGGGATGCCATACTGGTCGCAGACCCGACGATAAGAAAAGTAGAGCCCTTGCCGGGGGACATTTCCATCGGGATAGGGGGCATAGTTTGCGGTTAGCCTGGATCATGTGCATGTCAGAACGAGCTGTACAGGGATGGTGGCACACGCACCAAGCCTGGACAAATATCTGTTTCGCCCGGTCAGATGCACTTGTGGTGGTCGCCGCGCGGACGTTGGCGGCGAGCTTCTCGAGCGCATGGTCGGGACTGAGGGTCATGCGGCCAAAAGCACCCGCGGTGTGCATTGCCTCCTGCTGATTGGGGGCCATGGTCTGGGGGGCGCCGAACATGGAGTGGTAGTCGGGTGCGGGATGGTTTCCGAGGAACATGGCGATGTCGTCTGTCTCGCTGGAGGACGAGTGGACGGAGTCTGTGTCGCGGGGATAGGGGGATGCGGCGGCGCGGGCGGCGCGGATGTGGCTGGATGTGGGACGGAGATGGTTTTTGAGGGCGGGATTTGAGACGTTGTGGTTTGGGGGAGACTGGGAGGGGTGAGCGGCAAACAAATAAAGGAGAAGAGATACATACGTGATCGCTGAGAGCGCCATTATGATGACCGAGCTGGTACGAGACGCGATAGAGGTCGTCCTGGGACGGGCCCATCCCGGGCTGCATGCGGAGCCCACTAGACGACTGGGGCCGCGAGTTGGACGAGTGGGTGGAGGACGAGCTGACCGAGTTTGAGCGGGAATGGGAGGGGAGAAAGTCGAGGGGCATTGTGTTTGAGTGGAGGGCCATCATGGTGAAGGATCGTGTTGAAGCAGTGGGCCGGCCACAGGGACAGCAGGGAACTAAAGGGAGGGATAAGCTAGTAAGTACGGGCAGCGGGGGTGTTCCAGCACTCGGGACGTGTTCTCGAGATGCGCAATGCTTTTTGTGTGAATGTAAAAGTGTCGATGGTTGGCAAGGGAATGACTGCCACACAGTTGATCCTATATAACTCCTCCAAGAACACCGTGAGAATACATAGAATAGTCCATCACACCAGACGTCAATCTACAGAGTTCTATATTCTCTCCACCCACGCTGCAACCGCCGTCCTCGTCCTGCCAGACGCGCGTCTATTTCGTCTAGCGCGTCCATCTCGTCCATCCGTCCATCCCGTCCTCCTCCCAGTCTTTGTCTTCCTAGCCAGCTCTTTGCTCCGAGGGACCCCTGTAACAGCTCAGCAGGTAGGGGCTAGGGTTGCCACTAATGACCTTTCGCCACTGGCAAACCAGCCCGCTCAACAGCTGGCACTATGCTAGCCGCGACGCGCGGTCAGCTTTGCGTCGGTCATCCTTCCCCAGGGAGAACGCCGCGAGAGGAGGTCAAAACAGAGGAGGAGGAGTTGTCGACATGATCACTACTTGAAACGAATGTCAGCGGCCATCCATGAAACAAAAAGGCAAGGAGATGCGTGCACCTCGGACCTCTGTGCCGGCGAACGAGTTTGAACGCTGCAAGTAAGCAAGTAAGGTACCGCTTGGAAAGTCGCACAACCTTGGAAGGAATGCCGTAGGGACGACGGGGAAGACGCCGACGCCGAGCCCGAGTCCTTAATTAAGGCAGCATTCGATCGCACAAGATCTCGACATCGCGTATCCAAAATCGGGTACCTGATCGCGACACGTCGATCAAGTCAATGCTCCGCGTAAATGTTCTTGGCCCCGAATAAAACTTGCCAGCAAACGCGGCCCAAGTTGTTTTACGCAGGACTCGTATTTGGTTTCCGTTCAAAGCGGGAAGAAAACAACTTCGATAGTTGGGCGCGGAAAGATGTGGATATCTGGGTGGGAGCCTCCCGGACACCAGGGAAGAGCGAGCCTTTTTGCGCCTAGCTGCGAAGCATATCACCGACGCCGACATACCACAAGAATTCTGTTGGAGAGTTGGAAATCACATCATACTTGCTTATGTCTTGTTCTGCATTCAGGACGTCAGGAGGTCGGCGCTCGTTATTCTTGCAAGGAACGCAAGGACGGCGATCGATTTAAAGTTTGGAAGGCTTCAAGAATCCGTTTAAGCAGCTTCCGGCGACCAAGAAAACGGCGGCGGGCGGCGGGCGGCGAGATGAAGCCAAAGCAAAAGTACTCGCTGACCGAGCCTGGGAACGGAACACAACGTCGACGTCAGCATCCCGCGGCTCATAAAAACCGATCGGCAGTCGACGAAGCGGTGTTGATTCCTGGTTGCTACCATCTAAACTGCTACCGCTCGATTTAGATCGAGTTCGAACCCGTAGATCCGTTCGGCGCCTGTATTCTTGGGTTTGAATTTTAAAGTTGAACCGCGGAACAGTAATGGTGGCGGCGGTTGTCGTTGGTATTCCGAGCTGAGGGCAAAATGTACTGCACGTGAATAGGAAGCGCATCGCCCTTGTGGGAGTTCGAGTTTGGAGAACGAAGGAAGAGCTCGGAAGTATCGGAGATCGTGTTCCCGGTGGCTTCGAATGGTAGAGCTCAGTGGCTTCGAAATTCGAGTCGTCGCGTGGGCACCGTAGAGCACCGTGACCAGAGAGGCAAAAGCAGCGAAGCATGAGCGTGTTCTATGTGATAAGCCCAGTAAAAGCCCGAGAGAACATGGCGCGATTCGTGTCTCCGTCGCGACATGACGTTGGCGTTGAATAAGCCCGATATGGCAGTTGTTTGGCATCGGCCTCCGGAAATATCCGCCAAACCACGCCACAATCAATTCCAACCTGCGCGTCGGCGCCCGCTGAATGATCCAAGCTCAACTTTTCGACACGAGAAATTTAAAGAGACAATTTGGGCCAAGGATTCGCCGAAAGACGACGAAGGAAACTGTGGAGTACTATTAGCGACTGGGTACTGGGCCAGTCGGGCTAGTGGGCCACTTGGGCAACGCAAGACCCTGTGTTGCGGCACTGCGTGATTTGGTAGTTGTAGGATGGAGTATGATGTATGGCGATGTTGTGCATCAAATTTTGAGGCAGGGTGATGCGTTGATGCGAAGCTGTGCTCCGTTTGTTCCCGGTAGGTGGGTGGGAATCGATCATTTCTTATCTCCGAACGCCCGTCGCGCTCTTCTTTGCCTTCGTTCTCGACCAATTCTCGGCCGATTCACAAGTTTGAGCGCTTATTATGTTGCCTCTACCTTGATAAATATTACCTACCGGCATTGGACGCTGAACGAGACGCGAATTCTCGGGTATCCCCTCCAAAGATGCCCAAACCTTTGTCCGGGTGGCTCAAGACAAACCGCTGCATGGCGACCCACCTGATGCTTTCGTGAGCCCAGCACCTGGTACGTGCAATGAATATGTGGATATATACACCATAACATCTTCATTACGCCCTCAACCCTTAAGCTTTGTGTTCACTGTGGTTCATTCCATTACAGCAGCCAATTTTAGTGTTGGAAACAAATGTATTTTATTCGGCGGGTTACTGCTATTGGGAGACCATCCAGTGTACCTAGGCATGTTCCATTACTTCCTATATATCCTTACACAACTAAATTTTGTCTAATATTCCTCTCTCTGCGTTGTAGCGCACGCGATTTCGTCGATACCCCAATTTCCGCCTTTCTCCTTTGCTGGAAGCACTAGTAACTATAACCCTTGTACACCTGTGATTCCCAATTAGAGTGTATAGGATTATGCATTTGAACCACCTGAGTGATTTTGAGTGCCCTGGGCTACATGAAACTTGCCTCGACGACTGATTTAGGCCGGTGGCCCACTACCCCGTTTATTGCCATTTTGGGGTACCGCCCGAAATAAATTCGCAGGCGGTTCAAGATATGATTCCAAATTCCCCAAAATATTGCAGCTCACTCCTGGGATCTTAGGACCTACTCAGGCATCCAGAAATGGGTGGAAAAAGGCTTGCATCGGCTGATCAGAGGGTAAAAATGCTAAGGTGGCCCAGTACTAGGTGACAAATAGTAAGTGACCTGCAGCTAGAGGGTCGTTGACCCAATACATTCCAAATTTATTCCTATTGAAAACATCGATAATTCTTTACATGTGTCGTATCTACCTCGTTAAGTACTGAAAAAGCATCCATCACCGGGAGGGACGCCGGTTCGGATTCACCATCCCGCCATTGTCAAACTCGTTTGACCCGATGAGTGATGACTGCCCGGAACCACCGTGGCGCGTATACCGGTCGGCGACCGGGTGAGCCGCCTTCGGATACGCTCGCCTGCTGGACGAATGCGTGGGCTTGTGTTTAGACGGCCCACTGCGTGTGCGCTTCTCCGTCATAACAGTCGGCAGGATGCTTGGCTTGGGCGCGGTGGCACGCCGCGTAGGCTTCGCCTTGCTGTAGTCGTTCACAATGCCGGCCGTGACTGGCCCATACCACATGTGGTAATCCCCGTTGAGATGGCGCCGCGTGGCCAGCGTTAAGAGGACGATAAACGCAAAGATAACTGGGGCGAGGATGTGAGCGCAAGGCCGGGCGGGATGGGAATTTCATACTTAACACAGCGTTGATGAGTGAAAAGGCCATGAGAACGTGATACATCGCGTGATACTGTTCAGTCTGGACTGCGGGATGCGTCAGAAACCAAGAACACCAGGTGGTGGCGCGTCGACTCACAGTCAGACGTAGAGTCTTCGAGGGCCACAGTTGAGGACTCGGACGAAAAACATTCTACGTCCGCAGATTGAGAGTCGGATGTGGATAAGAAGATCCCGAGAGCTATATGCGGGGGTCAGTAGTCGTAGGGAAGGGGGAGATCCTAGCTACCGAGCCAAAGTATCCCTAGAAAGCCTAGCGAGGCCAGCTCAAGTCTCAGCGAAATAGGACTCCGCTCTCTCAAGAAAAAGCTGGATCCCAATCTGCGAGAGGATGGTTGGTCGTAGAATGGAGACACGAGAGAATACTTACAGGCATGAAATGACCAGGAGGCCGACGCAGCAGACGAAGAGAGCGAACGGTACGAAACGAGCTAAGGACAGTTCAGGTGAGTTGAACAGTGAAATAAGGCGACATACTAAGGTCCGATGAAGCGAGAACACTCTGAAAGTGTCCAGCCATAGCTAAACATATCAATGTGGCGATAAAAACCGCGCCTGCGAGACATTTAGCTCCAGTACATGGACAGAGTGCGCAGACGGACCATATAGGCAGGCGCGGAGGGTAAGGAATAATGAGGGCATGAGAAGCGAGTGTCGCGTCGTATTCAAGTGGGTGGGTGTATCGCAGAGAGGGAGAGGGGTCTCGGCAAGCGGGCTATGTATTGCTTATTGAAGACACGAGGCAAACATGAACTGGGGAATCGCGTGGCGTGATTGGTCGTGAGTGCCTGCCGATAGCTGCGAGGAACACGCCGATTAGACTGTAGGGACTGTGTGAGGGTAGGTAGCAAGAGAGCAGGGACGATCTTACCTGCAATTAAGCTGTCGTCGAGGCGGCAGCAAAAAAGCAAAGGTGGCAGTGCAGCGGTTGACATCGTTGTGATCGATCCTCTTTTGGAAATGGCAATCGCAAGTGCGCATGAATTAATTGGCAACGCTACCAGTACATAGGATACATGCATTCAACTCTCTGCCCTCAATTTAACCCCAATTTCGTGATAAGATACAAGACACTCCGCGTTCGACAGCGTCGCCGGGTTCACAATAGACAACGGTGCTCCATTTATTATCTCGAAGATTTCAATACGCAAGAGCAGAGTAGAGACGAAAATGCTTCACCTTTTTTACAAGCACCTCGACCCGCTTACCGTTTAGGGTGTAAGGAATCTCTTGAACTTGGATAATCTCGCGACATGATCGGTCAGTTTCTGCAAAGTTCAAGCTGCGTGCTCAGAAATAACTCACTCGCGCCGGGACATGCCGAGGGCTGCGTTTCTGCCGCACCTAGGAGGGACATTGAGCCAAAATGGCCGCGGATGGATGAACATGCACTTACTACATCCTTAATTTGCTGCACCAAGGTGTCCGAGAGTTCCTGGGTGCCGGGGAGCTTTACAAATAACACGACGCGTTCATCTGACCCTCCTCCAATCGTTTGGCCAACGACCAGGCAGTCAAGGATCTTTCCCGTCGAGCAAAACGTCGAGTCGATCACATCATATAGCTCCGAAGAACCAAACCTCACACCACCTTTTTCAATGTTAGTCCCATGATATGTTTATATACGGCAAGACTGCGAACCCGGGTTCCTGCCGTTTAATGTCAGTATCTCATGAGCAGTTAATAATAGCAGGTCGGCCTACAGGACACCGTCACTCCGCCCAAGCATCTTGAGACCCCCGCCGTTTCCAGCCCGCGAACGTGTGATAACAATGTGATCTCCGTGGTCTTAGGATAGCATGAGAAGAGCAGTGGGAAAGCAGATTGACTTACACCACACGCCGTCCATTTCAAGCAAAGTACGCCTGGTGGTACCTGGCCTTTGCAGCTGCCACCCTCGTCATCCGTCCCAAAGTCGGGTAAAGGCCAGAAGCCTGCTGGCATACAAGGGAAGGGCTTCAGGCACACGAGCTCGCCTGGCTCATCTGGTGCGGCGGGGGACCCTGCCTCGCTGTAGCTTTCTACCGCCATGCCTAGCATGCGGCACTGAAGCTCCCCCGCGTAAACGGGCAAGGCAGAGCACATGCCGGCAAAGAGGGAACATATGTCCGTCCCACCTGGCGAGATTCAATAATATTCAAGATCGGTGCGTAGTCCCGTACCAGTAATTGAACCTAGTAAAACGTCCGGATGAACATGTTCATACACATATTTAAACAGGGCCGTCGACAGAGGGGACCCTGTAGAGTATATATGTCGAAGAGAGGACAAATCGTGGTGTTCACGAGGTTTGTAGCGTTTCTGTATGAATGGGCTGAGGCAGAGTTCGATAAGAATACAAATAGGACAAGTACCGAGAGTTCATCAAGATATTTTGCGCTTGTTCCGAAAATAGAGATTTTGAGATCATCCGTAAGCTTCCACAAGAAGGCGGGATCTCGAAGTGGACTTCCATCGTACAAGACTAATGTGCAACCAACGCTTAATCCCGCGATGAGAAAATTATACATCATCCACCCGCTTTAACGTGATCGGTAAAAACTACGCGTCAAAAACAAGTTCACCTACGTTGTTGTGTAGTAGAAAAAGACATCTGTCGGCTGAAGGTCGGCACATATTACGAATTCCTTTTTGGCCTGCAGAAGCATCCCGCCGGCGCGATGAACTATTGCTCTGACACTTGTAAATTGATAGCCAGGGTGTATCCGTTTCGACGTACTTGGGGCGTCCTGAGGGGGAAAAACTCGGGGAGCTGTTAAATTCGGGGTACAAGTTTAATCACCTGTGGAACCCGAAGAGAAAAGAATCCAAAGAGGCCAGTTGAAGGAAGCTCGGTGCCACAAAATCTCGCCTGAAGGAGAGCGCCCCAATTTCTTGGCTTCCCCTTGAGATACAAACTCATCCCAGCTTACCCAACCCTCCTGCCACGCCGACCTGTCCTGCGGATAAGGTATAGGATGCATTATCACGACCGTCGGAGCAAACTTGCTGCCAAGACCCGACAGAAGAGCCGCAAGCTTCGGAAGGTGGTCATGGACCTTGGCGTTGTACACGACTGCATCTACAGCGAAGATGAACGTTGGTTGAACTTGTTCGAATCTGGATGCGGCAACGTTACTAAGCGGGCGGTGTCCACTTGAGGCTACTGACCGTTCCAAGACGCCGGCGGGACCAAAATCAGCGGCCGCACTGACGAATATGGCGCCGACAGCAGTCGTAGCCAGACACTGACTCTTAGCGGGCACAGACCAAATATACCTACGGACTTACCAAGGCAACGTTTTCAATACTATTAGAGGAGTAAGAAGCGACCCGATCCCCAGGCTTTAGTCCCTGGACAAGGAGAGACGAGACTAGCTGAGAAACCAATTCATATAATTGAGCGTAGGTATAGCGCCGTAATTCCGGGTCGGAGTTTAGCGGGGTGGGTTCAGCTGGAACGAGCATTTCAGAGGGGCGCGGCGGAAATCCTGGGAACACCAACTCGCTTGAATCAAAGCCACTTTCTCGCTCGACCTGCAGTGGAGCATATTTTCCGCGTAATTTATTTTCGCGTCATTGAACCAGGCGGGATTGGTCGAAATGCTGAGAGACTCGTCGACGATATGGGTCCCTTTCTCGCCGATGATAGACATCGCATCCCAGGCAGTTGACCAAAATTCGGCGATGTGGGAAGTGGACCAGAGCCATAGGTCAGAATAAGTCCGCAGGTCGAGGTTGTACTTGGTATTGACTTTGGTCTTGAACTGAAACGTCGCCGAGGAATCAGGATTCTTTGGGAGGTATAGCGGTCTGTCGTCCGAATCGCTTGGTATCATAGTCTGGCGTGAGATAGGATTGCTAAAACGCAGGCAACAATGGGATGTTGATGGAAATGATTATGATTTAGCCGTGCGAACGATCAGTCGCTTCCCTTTCTCTGGAAGAAACAGACTAAAACACGAGTCATCCAAGTCGCGAACGCGGAGTAAGTTGCGAACGTGCGTATATAAACGGCTTTGCAGACCTTTCAAACTTACCCCCTCACAACACTCCCACTTTTTGCGTTCCCAAATGCATATTAACAATCTGCTTCCTCAGAATTCCGCAGAAGCCCGCGCGGCAGATCATACGACGTCCGTCTTCTTGTGTCCTTTCCTCGCTTCCCCTTTTTCATTAAAAAAAACAGCGAACATGGGACCGACTGGAATGCCAGTGCACTCGACGAAACGGTCGTGGCTCTCTGCGCTTCCTACCGCAGCTTCGAGGTCAGCAAATCAAGTGGCAACCACCAAACACAGGTCTAACTGTCTGCAGAGATATTTGAGTGGCGAACACCTCTTCATCCTGCCTCGTACACGACGCGAACTCGAATCCATCCTGTGCGCCTCTCTCCGTCCGTCTCCTCCGGTATCGGTGCTTATCTATTTTCCAGCCGCCGCTACAGCACGGACGCGATCCATAATGCTATAGCCAAGAGGTGCGTCAGCGTTCGCAAATAGCCCACTTGCTCATATCTATTCTGAAGCCGTGGCACTCTGGCAGCGGGGGGATATTCCAGGGTGAGCTTATCTGGCATTCCAATTCTCCGATAAATTAACGCGTTTGTACGCAGGTCTGCCATCTCGCCGTCAACAGCATCGAAGAGGTCCTCAACACCGGGGACAACGTCAATTATCTGCTAGCGCTACACACGCCCAGCGAATCATCCACGCCACACGAGCAGGATCCCATGCGGTCCACTGCGACCACCTGATGATATTTCTCGAATTCTCGCTTCTAAGTTCCTGGGTCTTGTGTTGTTGTAACTGCCATCGCATCTTGTAGCTGTATACCTTATTAGAGTCCCTAGTCCGCAGTTGTTGTACATACTTTCCGACGATCACGTCGATCACTTAATGCCATATTGTCGACTTCATGGTCACCAACGTTTGCTTCCTCTGTTCATGCTATTAACCACCGTTCTCGTTATTTTATGTGCGGGCTTGTTCGACGTCTCTGCCGCACCGCGACAGGTCCCAATTGAGGTCCCTGCCGTTGCCAGTACGCGGCTTTGAATTCGTGCACCATTGGGTCTAACTGCAAATCAGAACCGCGAAAGCTTCATGGACGGTTTTTGCACGTAGGAATGGCGCACACGCGTACTCCCAGCAAGCCTG
>JARKIB010000797.1:0-25624 GCA_029378385.1 Mycena metata | reverse complement strand
GACGAAGATGGAAGTACTTTCAGCTCAGCGGGTACAAGTACATCACCTACGTCCAGCTGAAGGACTAGGTCGATGAGATTGCGAGGGGGTTGGTCGATTTAGGGTTGACCACTGACGATGTGTGTAATATCTATGCCGCGACAAGGTGGGTGTCCTTTTTGGTTTCTTTTGCCTCTCTGCCCTCTGCGCGCGTCTCGGCGCACGGCTCTGGCGGCCTTCCACCTTTCCCTTCCGCCTTCTCCTTCTCCCATCCCTCCTTTTCTTTGACTTCATCTTTTCTGGGGTACCCTGCGTGTGTTCGCGCACAGCGCTTTGGATTCTCGCCAGGTCAAACGAGCGTACCGTGGAGTGGGAGCGAGCACCTCCAAAACTACGTCCTGCCTGGCCGAGGAACCCTCGCGAGCTTTGCACGGCACTGCGCTGCGGCGGCGCGCATTCATTCTTACTCCCTCCCTCCTTCCTTGTATTTGGGCAGCCCGCGCGGTGTGCATGCATGTGCAGCGCTGACCGGACTCGGTGCTGCTTGTACATCGACTGCGTCGGCGTATGTTACTTATTTCTGGAGGCGCTCGTCTTTACTCATACCCTTTCGCGCTCCGTATCCGTCCTCGTGGCTCGCGTGCGGCGCTCTTTTCGTTGCGCGCGCGCCGCATTCTTTTTCGCGCGGACTGGGAGAGCGCCTTCCCATCCCTCGTTCTCCATCCCCATCCCCACCCCTTTGTTTTGTTTCCTTCGCATCGTCGGTCTCTCGCGTAAAACGCGGACGTCCGCCAACGCCCGTCGATCTGGTGCTGCGAGTACCGCAGCTGGGCGGCGTCGGGCGGCGGGAGCGTGCTCCCTTTTCGCTTTTTCTGTTTTGTGTCTCTTCTGGGTGGCGTACGCGTTCGCGCGGCCGGAGTACCATCCGGGGAGCGCCGCGGCCCCTCTTGGGCGCTGCGTACCGCCCCCTGCTTCCCCGGCTGCGTTCCTCAATCACCCGCCTTTTGGGTGTACGCGAGGCTTGGTCGTACATCGACGCCTACGGCTACATCGCCGTCTCGTCCAGCTCCACGCCGTACACCAGCGCTCCACCGTGTTACACCCCACCCACCCATCTTCTCTCCCTTCCCTTCGCTTGGCGCGGGCGATGTGCATGTGCAGAGGTACTGCCTGCATGTCGTTCGCCGCGCTCGCCAGCATCGGGAGTCGCCATCGCGCGACTCAACTCGGCTACGACTGCAGTCAGGTTCCGCCGGTGTGCGCAGTCGCGGGGATATAGGGGATACGGGGTGCGGGGTTTGGGGAGTACGGGGTGTGGGGTGTGGGGGGGCATCGTGGGCGGGTGCTTTCGCGCCATCGTCCCCGGCTGCCGGCGCGCGCGTTCTACCTGACCCGACCTACCGCCTTGCTCGGTACGGTGTGCAGCGCGTCCCCGTCGACCTTGCTCGTACTGCGAATGATGCCGCTCGGGAACGTTGGCGTTGGCAGGACGGAGTTTCCTGCCGCGTCGCTCGTGCGCATGCTCGACTGTAGCTAGGTGTGCGCAGTCGCTGCAGTTGCCGGGATAGAGGGAATACCGGGTGTGTGGTCCATGGGATGGCGTCGATGGCACGCGCGCGCGGGTGCTGAACCGATGCCGCGGCTTCGGTCTTGCGCATGGATGTATTCGACGCGGCGTTGGCGTCGACCCCGCACCCTTACCTTGCAGCGTTGCGGGGTGCGCAGTGTAACACACGCACTGCATGCGTGGCGGGCGGCGGCGTTTCGTTGTCGACGCAGCTTCCGTCCCCGCGCCCTTGTCGCGGTTCCCAAAGCCCAAGGCGCCGTCTTGACTTGTACCCACCCTTTCGCGCTCCGCATTCGTCTTCGTGGCAGCGGTCGCCCGCGGTATGCCCGGCGTCCCTCTCGCCCGCGTGCGGCCCTTTTTTCGTTTTCTTGCTTTGCAGGGGTACGCGGGCTTTGTCTTCCGGGCAGCGTCGACACCAGTTCCGCTTCCCTTCTCCTTTTGAGATGTGGGTCGACGGCTAGGGCCCGTTTTCGTCGTTCTCCATTCAGCCTCACCTACCGCCTTGCTCGACACCCTTCATCTTGATGCGACCGACCCTTTTTTCTTCTTATTCTTACGGGGCGTTGCCACTGCCCTTCCCCTCTTTCTCTTTTCTATCTTTCTTTCTTCTTCATCTCGAGCCTTCGAGCCTACGCTAACGCCGTTTGTTTTAGGTCAGGGCCTGCTGTTATTTCTCTTTTTCTTTTTCTTTCGTCATTCATGCGGTCGAGGGTGGTCTACGCGCGGATGTAGCGTCGACGCTGCATATCTTTATGTTGTCACCGACGCGGGCGCGCCGAGCTTCGGCTATAAGACCCTGGTGGGCACGGGCGCTTCCCCACCTGTGGATGAGGCCGCTATCGCCAAGTTAGTGTCCCCTCTCCTCCCGTGACAGGGCAGGGCACTGATTATTTTTACCTAGCATGCTTTGGCAGACTCCTGGTCCATCGGTCGTCCCAGATTTCAAGGGACTGGCCCCGAGCTCGGGTGAAGGAAGTGATGTCGCGACCGCCATCATCCCTGCTTAATTGCTAGCACATTGGTTATTTTTACTATCACCACTTTCTTGGACATTTATGCTTTACTCGAGGAATTCGAACCTCGTGCGCCCCGTTTGTTCTATTAGTAGCATTTGGCACTCTGAATCGAAGAAATTGTTGCAACAGACTTGGAACTTTCCCTCATGAAGGCCTCTGTGAGAGCGGGAGAGCAGAGTTCAATGTCTACGAGCTACGTTCCGCCAATCAAGACATGCAAAACGTCGGCAGTCAAAGGATCCGGGTAGATAAGCAGTGTAACGAGACCCCTGCCTTGTTGTGTTCCGCGTCGGTCTTGGAAGAGAGTCTGCCTACGCATAGATCATTCTTGGGTAGGAGTAATTTTGCGCCAGCCTGAGGATAATCCCAAAGGATAGATGCAACATCGCGCTAGTGAAGATGCTGACTAGTGAGGGTACCCTACATACACAAGACTGTCGAAGTGTCGAAAAGACTTGTACCGCAATTGTACCGCCTGTAAACAAGAGGTCGGCTGAAATTTTTGGCGGTGATCGGTCCGAGAGCCTCCGGTCCGATCAACCGTCTGGGCTAAGGGGAGGGGGTACAGCCACACCTTAGCTCGGAGGTTGATATCGGTCCGCCCACCTCTTGCCTGTAAATCTGAAGCCGTTGTGGGCGGGAGATCACGAAGCGGAGGGAACCGAAATTTGGTCGACAACTCGGGGACTGGGAAGGACCGGCTTTCAGCGCACGCTAGAGAGCACCACTGTCGGCAGTCCATGGCCAAATAGTGTATTTTAGTTTTGAAACTCGAATGTTTGCTACGCGAAGACATACAATCCCTTGTCGGTATTAACTGATGCGGGCACTGAAGAACATCAAGGCGAAAAACCTACTCAAAAATATAGAATCAGAGCGAGTATATAAACTAGGGGAGCTCTTCTTTCAGTTTTCCTCCTTTTCTCCAATACTCACTCAAATCAACCATGACCGAGAAGTGGCAATCGACCGACCTCTCTACGATCCTGCCCGAGCTTTCTGATTCGGCCTGGCGTTTGAAAGGGTGAGTTGTACGGTATTAACGTGGTCGTCGTTAATGCTGATTATCCCGAAGTTCCCTCGAAGAGGGACAAATCAATGTCGAGCAGTGCATCGCTATTTTGGAAAGCATGGAGCGGTCGATTGACGACTTGAAGAGCACTTTTAGCGTGTGTTGCCTCTGTGGACCCACATTCCTCTGTGATCTAACTCTCTCAATAAAGATCTCCGACGAGCGCCCCTCGGGCAAGGGAGCTCCCAATCTTTCCCTCGATCCCAAGATTTTAAGCAAGGAAGCCCGCGACACCCTCTGGAATGCGCTTCCAGTTTTCGCCATTGCCAATGCGCACGAGGAAAAGGCGAAATCCTTGACCCAGGGAGGCGCTGACCTGCGCGAGATCTATATTGAACATTCCAAATATTTCCTCCTGCACAAATTGCACAACGCAAATTATGAAAATGATCCCGTTGTTGTGAGTGCTATCCTTCATATGCACATCCGAGTCGGAATCTCATAATGTGTATAGACTGAGGTTTTCGGGAAGGTAAGTGCGCTGGAAGGCGCAATGGAACAGTACACGATGGAAGCCTCAACGTATTCGGTGCATGAAATTTCTACTTCAGAGTCGATAGCGTAACTGACATCTCTGACAGAGCTGAGCACCCAGCGCGAACCCCCTTCGCAAAAGAACCTCGACCGTGACCCGCGCCGCCTCGACCAAAAAAAGAAGGAAATCCTGGTTCCTCTTGAGCATCTATCAGATATATAAAATCCTGTTCAGTCCTCGCTACAGAATCACTTCTTGCAAAACATGTATGTGCAGTTACACCACCTTGCGACGCGTGCGGTTTTTTGTGTTCGTGATTCATAGTCTTCTTTAGCGGAAAATTGGCTGGGCCAGCCGATCAGCCCCGCATCAAGGCGATATTAATTCCCACGGTTCAAGTTTGGGTTGGGTGCCAGCCGAAAATGGGAAAATGCGACCCGAAGAGATAGCAGTCCATACAATCGAGTTTTAAGCTTCCGGTGACCCTCCAATTCGGCCTTTGCTTCTATTCTAATGCGAGTGAAACTGAATCTGTGTTGGATTAGCTGCCGATGATGCGAGCCACTTTATAGTCGCCTAATCGGTTTTCACTCAAGGCCAAAACAGATTTGGGCTTACTCATGAGCACCGACTTCCATTTGTCTCCCAAGAACACCTGTGTAGCCGAAAGCAAAAATCAATCCCTGGTGACCCGGACATCGACAGGATTTGATGGACTGTCATTTTACTTGGTTGGTGAACACGAAAACCTTCAGCTGGGATTTCAAACCATGTTAGATGTTAGATGACCGCATCGCGCGCTGTAGGACAGTTTCAACGGAGGTATGGCTTTGTTCATCTTCCATTCACCTTGAGCTGAGCCAAGGGGCTCCCATTTCAGGAGTGGTTCAATGTACCTCCAGGATGGTCCAGTTTGACCCTCTGAGCACAATTGTATAGGGCATCCCGGCCTCATTTCAGGCCGTTCTTGAGGTAGAGAGTAAAAGATTATTCCTATATTTGGGCGTGGAAATGTGTATGTGAGTGTATAGCCACACCCAATGCGGTCGCCATCAATCCATCAATCCCTGCCGACGCAGTCCGAAAATAAAAGTGACTTGAAAATGAGTCAAGATGGTCTGGAAACATCTCAATTGTGATACAAGCACTAACCACTTTGTGTTTGCGCCCAAACTTCCGACCCGTTGTGTGTTCTGAGGCGAAACGGTACATAGGGGACTTCCCAAAAAGGCAATTTCCCACGAGGGGGGGGGGGGGGTCAAGCCACTGAGCTGAAAAAAAAAATCGAGTCGGGGTATATATTTCGGGTAATGGGATCCCCTTGAGCTGAGCTTGAGTTAAACCTCACTTCAATGAGGTTGGACTCGGCCTCACTTTCCTTGTCTATAATTCTCTTTTCTTCTTTGAACCATCACTGACCCTCTCTTTCAGCCGTAACATACTACATTTGAGCTCAATGTCAATGTACCAAGGTCTCAATGGAACAATTTCACCTGAGGTACGTTCGTTTCGTTCCTTTGAACCTACCTTTAAATTTGTCGCATGCACCATCGAGGCTTCAGTGCACCATCGAACTGAAGCCTCGATGAGCTCGATGGTTCAACACCATGTTGAACCATCGAAGGATATCTCAACGTTACACATTCTAATTCGTTTCATCTTCGCTTGGTTCGTTTATTCCTTACTGACCACTCCCTTCACAGCATCACCACCCGGCATACAACACACTCGGACCCTAACCACCACCGTCCAATGAGGCCCAAGTTCCACTTGAACGTTATCCCTGTACAAGTTTTTTCTCTTATCCCATCTCCTCCCGCGCTACCCTATCCTTCCATTATCCAGTCTTCATTCCGAGTCCATCCTTCGTTCTTATGCTTTGGGCTCCAAGTTCGATATATATCCAAATAAACTAATCAACCCCGCGCCATCCAGTTCTTATCATTTCCGTTTCACCATCTCGAACAATTCACTGGCCTCCTTCTACGTATTTTACATCTTTGGTATGCCCCCCATTTTTTCCGACTCTAACCTCATTCCTACACAGACCTTCAATACAATACAATTCCCTTCGGACCCATTCGCCACTTAACCCTTCCGCCGTTCCATTTGACCCGCCGTCCACTGTTGCTTTTCAAATTTCATTTCAACTCCCGAGCAATTTGGGTTCAATCTCAACTGACCGATTTTTAGCTCTAGTTCAAGCCTCGACGTTTCATGCTTCGAGGTTGGGTAGTTGGTTCTGCGGCCCAGGTGCGTCGCGCTATCCATCTTAACGGTGTTTGGAGGCGAACGACTCAGCCTTTCATCTGGTTTATTTAAAGTCGGCCCGGCTTTCATTCAAACTCAAACTTCGTTCCACAGTGCGCACATCCATCCCTGCCTCAAGTACATACTGATGATCCGTTGCAGATTTCGCCCCATTCCCTCGCGCGCCATGTGGTCTTTCGAGGCCGAGACTACGGCGGTTTGAGGATGATTTAATTTTCCAACTGACCGATTTTTGGATTCAGTTCAAGGTCCAAGCCCCAACGTTTCACACACTCGACGCCGTCTAGGGTTGAAACAGCGAATCTTGTTTAGTTTCAAGGCTCCAGGTGCGTCTACATTCATGCAGACACAAGGCTTGAACGCTAACGATTCAAATTCTTCGTTCAGGTTGACTTGAACTCATCGGGTTTATTCAAACTCCAGTTCTGAACAGCAGCCGGTGCGGCCGCTAGTTCTCCATGTCTGGTACTGACTTTTCTTCGCCGTCCGACCTGCCGGTACTCAGGAGGCGGAGCCCACGTCTGTTTGAATCCAAGTCAGTCAGTCCGCGCCGCCGTTCTGAAGTTTTGAATTAATCTTGGTTCAAGGACAGGCTACTTTGAACTTCGAGTATTCAATTAACATCGTTCGCGTGGATGGTTGAGTGAGGCTCACTTGAATGAGGACAACTAGTCAGTATGGCTTGAATCCCGATGGAACCTTGACTGACTGAGTTTTTTTTTCCTGATCTAGTTACGGCGACCTCAGGTCATATTGAACGGATTGAGGTGGGTCTTTACTTACGGTCATTAAAATGCTGACCATTAAACCATTTAACTATTCATCCAGGTCGACTTGCACCCGGGCCTCAACGGGTTGGTTCAGACTGAGTTTTGACTCGTTACCAGTCAAGGACTGGTAATATTCCACAGTTCTATGCCCTTACTCCCCTGCAAGGCCAAAACTACGCCAGTTTGAGTTCAAGTTAGTGCAGTATGTTTGCGTTGAATTTTTGTAACTTATTAATCTTCGAACTGACCTCAGGCTCAATCTTTTTGCTTCAGTTCTTCAGTATCATTCGACGTCCTTCCGTCCCTCCAAACGTACTGTACTTACTCCTGTGTTTGAACCTAACCTACAGCCATTTGAGTTCAGGTACGTACGTCCGCCCGCCTTGATTTATTTTATTGGTAATCAATCTTCCACTGACCTTTCTTTTTCAAGCCCACCAGGCCATTCATCCGATACCCTCAGAGGACGGACGCTCCGCCGCCTGCCCTTGATAGGCTGAATGGATGCCAGGTTAGTCCGGACTCCGCATTCAATTAATTCTTGGGCTAGGGCTGACCTTCGTTCAAGACTTACTTCAACCTCAAATTCCTCATTCACCGTGGTTCAAGAGGGTGTTATTACTTATTACTTATGCTATGTGCGTTTGAAGCCCGCCAACAGCCAGCCAGGTATGTGTTCAGGTTATTCCACTGTACGAGCGTATAACTCAACTTTGGGCAGTGGTATACCGCCGACCGGTGTGATTAATTTGTTCATTCCAGGCTACTCTGCTTATATATCTACAGTCACCCGAGCCTGGAATCGTTCTTTCAAGTAAGAGGTGTACTAAATATTCTAGCGTTAATTCCGCGAGTAGATCTCCACTCGACCTCGGGCATCTCGGGATGACTTGGCCACGAGTTTAGTATTTCTTAAGGTACGTTCATCGCGTGTATAGTCTAAGTCTAATCGGTCCTTTCCTTTCCTTTACACTGGTTGGGGGATTCAAGTTTTTCACTACAATTTACGCTGAAAAATGTTGTTTGTTTTTCAGACATTTTTCACTGAAAAAGTAGGTGGAAAATTCAAACATTTTTCACCGCTTTTTGCCTTTCTTTTGCATTTTTTCACCTTGAGCTCAAAAAATAGTGAAAATAATTTGAGTTTTTCACCCACTTTTTCGGTGAAAAATGTCTGAAAAACAAACAACATTTTTCACCATAATTTGTGCTGAAAAACTTGAATCGCCCAACCAGTGGACCTTGATCCCGACCACCTACTAGCCAAGGAAATTTCCTTGGCTAGTAGGTGGTCGGGATCAAGGTGGTCGGGTCCAACTTAGGACACAATGCAACTGGGTTCGATTTTTTTTTTCCCTTTTGGTTTGATTGAATGACCAACTAACCTAGGAAGCATTTCGAAACATCGCTCCGCAAAATACCGTTCCCTTCCTCGCCGCGTCCAGCCATTGAGTTGAACAAATTTCATTCAAGGTACCGAATTCTCAAACTACCTTGGACTTGGACTTGAAGCTCGAAGACTGGGTATATAACTTGTGTGTTGGCAGGCCGGGTACGGGTACGTCCGCCTTTGGTTTATTGGTGATGTTGGAGAGCACCTCAGTGTCTCTGGGCTGGTGAAAGGGTGGCTCAGTGTCTATGGCTGAGAAGACGGATGCTCTGAGGATTGATGGGACTGAATGCAAGCTTCTAAGTGATGCAGAAACAACACTAAAAACCCACAACAACCAACCAAAACCCTACAAACTCTACTCTCTGTACTAGCGATAGATCCCTCTGACAAGGTCGGGTTGTATTGAACACTGAAAAGGTTCAAGGGAGCCGCAAGTTAAGTGTATCTTTGCCGGAAGTGCACTCTTGGTCCGATTGTCTTGAGACAACCGCAAAAAGGGTACTTGTGTGTGTGCGTGGAGAACAAGTGTTCCTTAGGATAAAGATCCCAAAGACGCGCTAATTCAATGTGGTAGATTTAAGTTTCCCAACTATAACAATGTAACGACTTGTGGCCGATAGTTTGAGTTTTGCCGATAGTACCATGTTCTGAGGTGCCGTGTTTTGAAGTACCGTGTTCTACAAGTGCGTGCCGTGTTCTAGTGCTGTGTTCTCAAGTGCGTGCCGTGTTCTGAGGTGCCGTGTTCTCAAATCCTGAAGTAATATCCAAACCGAAACTTGTAAATTCAAACACTAACTCCAATCCTGAAGTAGGTAATAGGTGACAAGTCCCAAATCCCACCAACGTAGAGCCTATCACTGTGATAGACGCCTACTAGCTAGGGTGTTATTTGGTACCTTACATGCTAGAACTGTCCTCCTTATATACTCTTCTATTAGAGCTTACACTACGTTGATTACTTGACCTCGGGTATCCTAGGAAGGTATGTAGTCAAATATCTGGTATCACATGTTGTATAATTGTATTGGTTTCGGGCATTAACGGAGCCTCTTGACGGCTGACTGCCCTCTAGTTGCGAATTAATCCCCTTAACAATTGATACTCCTCTGAAGGCTGACTGAGCAGCACTTGCGACAAGCCTCAAGTGCACTTCGTTCTCCCTCGAGTATTGTCTTCAGATTCGACTTGTGGCTGTCTCCAGCTTTCAGTAGACACCCCGTTCTCCGTATATGGATTCCTAGTTCCTGCTTTGATGTGAGTCCAACTTCGGACTTCTGATCTTCCGGCATGTGTGACCGTAGATCGGCAAGTCGGCAAATTCCGACTTGCAGCAAACCCGGCTCCGACTTGTTTGTCCGAAAGTCCCTAGCATCACGTGATCATACACGTCACACACTTCTGTCATAACAATGGACAACAGCTGTAAGTGCTACTTGCGTTGCCGCAAGTACTACCCGGTGTTCCTTGGCCAATCCTGAAGTCCCCAGAGTGGATATTCCTTTCATACATGGCTCATTGCAAAGGACGTGTTCCTGTCTTTGAAGTACTAGCAGATCCTGAAGTGCTGTTTGAACGACTTGCGGCAGTATGTACTTTCTGCTTTCATAGTCCAGCTGGTTCCCAATTAACCATTGCAACTCTAGTGCCAACGCTACACAACAGGACTTGCTACTAGCAGCTCGATGCGCATGTGTGCGAAGCCAGAAGTCGTGAAAAAGTGAGTTTTCACCAGCGTTCATTTTCACGGCTTATCAGCGCCCTTTGCCTTGCTATGTTGCAGGGTGCGCGGTGTACCCTGCGTGCAACTTTTTGTCGATGTAGTGTCATTGAGGACGAGCGCTCCATGTTCATCATTGAGGCATTCTCGCCGCCACGCCGTCGTGTCGCTCGACCACATTTCTTCCCCGGAGTTTTACTTATTCCCGGTCCAAGGCACTTGTCCCTACCTTTACTTGTACCCTCTCTTTTACGCCCTGTAATAATCCGGGGTGTACGGGTGGTGGTTGCAATCTCGTTCTGATCGTCCCTGCAAACAGCCTAGGTGCTGAAGAAATGTGTTTCGTGAATAATTGTCCGAGAGAACAAGAGCAGCCTGCTACTCCAGGAATGGCAATTTCTTGGTATGATTTCCGACCCTCGAGTCTCAACAAGAATCTCGCGTGGTGTCTATAGGGTTGCAATGGAAGCGTAGATTGATTGTTCACTAGTTTCTTCCTGCACACTGAAGCTCTGAAGATCCCAATAAGCAAGTTGATTCCAGAGGAGGGGAAAAGGGGATCTGCAGCATGTTTCAGGAATCAGGGATAGTATCTAAGGGTATGCAACAGATATACAGAGCACTTTGAGCAATCTAGCATCATGAGAAGTCTTTTTAGACTCTTTTATTATGGCTAAAACATGATTTCCACTCTAATAATAAAGTTGATAAATAAGGAAGCATCCCATAGTTTCCTCATTGGGTATTGTATGGAGTTGGAATATATTAAGGACCCTACAACCAAAACTTCACGTGATACTGGGCAACATCGGACAAGTAAATAGCAATTCAAGGATCCCCCCTCCAGTTTTATATACAATGCTTGTTAGGATATGGTACAACACCTGTCATTCAAGAATCACCTCAGGCTAGTGTCATGGCGGCATAATTAAGGAGTGTAGTCTCGTGCATGCATTATGATGACTTCTAACAGCTACTGGGAATAGAAACGTTTCATGGGTCATAACATTTACAGTGGGAGCACAACTAAGTGGTTTTCCCGCCGCTGGTGCTGATCATTAATCATGTTGCAGGGTACGTGTATGTCCATCTTCAAATTTCGTCAAAAAATTAATATTGAAATTTTCGGATCTACTCTATCTGCATGGAGTAGCTTGGTGATTTCATCTCGTTTCTTGGCCTCTGCTACTCGGAGTGCCGATTTAAACGGGCCACCCAAAGATTTACCCTCCCGACGACCATATATCAATCCTGCCTTGCACATTTGTGTATCCTTATAAGCAATAAATACTAATCTTTGGCCTTTATGCCCACCCCCTTCTCAACAAGCAGTTGGACAACTTTAGTCTGACTCACAGACAACACTGCTTGGAGTGCAGTCCCATAGTAGCTGCCTTCGAATAACACTTGAGCCGTGTACCCTCGCAAGTGAAAAATACTTACCTTGGGCATTTACGTCTGCCCCCATCTCAACAAGCAGTTGGATAACTTCAATGCGACCCAGATATGACGCTGCTTGGAGTGCAGTCCCGTAGGTACTGCCTTTGAATACCATTGAGCCATGTATCCTCGCAAGTGACACATACTCACCTTGGGCATTTACGTCCGCTCCTTTCTCAGCAAGCAGTTGGATAACTTCGATGTGACCCCAATACGATGCTGCTTAGAGTGCAGTCCCATAGGTACTGCCTTTGACACATCAGCTTGCCGGACTTGTGGTGTAGCGTGAAGTTGAACCGAGACCGGTAGAGGGACTACCTCGCCTGTCGCCGGTTGAGGGTCTGCGACTTCCGAAAGTACTCCAAGTTCTTGTGGTCGGTCTAGATTTTGACTGGGTGCTGCGCGCCCTCGAGGAAGTGCCACCACTCCTCAAGAGACCGTACGGCAGTAGGGTGTGACACGGGTACGGGTAAACCCGCGGGTTTACGGGTAAGGGTGTCACGGGTCCGGGTGCGGGTTGGGATTTGGTCAACCCGTAATAACCACAACCCGCAGCAAAACCGTACCCGTAATACTGCGGTATTCTACACACCGCACCCGCGGTATTACCGCACGGTATACCGTGGGTTTGCGTTGTTACTAAAGTCCATTAGTTGACTCCAAAAAGAAAATTCATAGGATTTAAAGGGATATTCATTCAAATGGATCTACCGCAACATCACACATGAAAGATGTATACATAAATGATATAGAAGAAAATACAAGCAAAGAATTCAGGATGGGGAAGAGGTGTCCTCCAGGATGTTTTGCACAGCTTCACTAGAGTGAGACGAAACAAGCGAGAATCTAGAAAGAAAGACGTACACGGGAAATACTCCGTCATCATGTCCGCCTTCATCAAGTCGGCCGTTTTTTGTCCTCCTGCGGGCCCTGGTTGGGACCGTAATATGGCTTCCAGGCTCTGGAACCGCGGTTATTACCGCGGTTTCCTTGCGGTATACCGCGGGTACGGGTTCTCCACCGCGGGTCCATACCCGTAATACCGTACCCGTTTCCAAACGGGTACGGTGTCACGGGTCACGGGTACGGTACCAACCGGATCCACCCGCGGTATCACCCGTGTCACACCCTATCGTAACGGCAGCAAGCATCTCCTTGTCGTGGATCTCGTAGTTGCGCTGGACTGGACTCAAGCTCTTGAAGAAGAATGCTACTGGGTGCCACTTCCTGTCAGGGCCTTCCTGGGAAAGGACAGCCTCCGAGTAATACATCTGACATTCGTCAGGGAGGATGGGTACTGGGTCGGAGGTGACTGCGTCCTTGAGCCCTTGGAATGTGGTGGCGTCCTTCTCAGTCCAAACCCAGGAACGGCCCTTCGCAGTGAGGTCAAAGAGGGGCCGTTCAATGTCTGAGAAATCTCGGACGAACCTCCGGTAGAAGTTTGTGAAGCCAACGAGCTGCTGCACATCCTTCTTGCTCTCGGGGGTGGACCAGGCGAGGACTCCGGCGACCTTGACGGGGTCCATCTCAACGTGGTCATGAGAGATGATCACTCCCAGGTATTCGATCTACGACTTCTCGAACTCGCACTTCTCCGGTCGCAGGTACAGTTTATGCTCCCGGAGATGCCGCAGGACCTCGCTGACTATTTCTCAGTGCTGAGCGAGGTCTGAGTGCGCGATGAGAATGTCGTTGAGATACACCATAACGTCGCCAGACATGATGAGATCCTGGAAGATATTGTTCATCATGGTCTGGAAGGTTGCAGGGGAGTTGGTGAGGCCGAAATACATAACCAGAGGTTCAAACAGGCCTTGGTTAGTATGGAACACGGCTTTCCATTCATCGCCCTCCCGGATACGGACATTGCTGAAACCCCAGCAGACATCAAGCTTTGTGAAGAACCGGGCACCTTTCAAACGGTTAATGAGGTCTTTGATCAGCGGGGGCGGGTATTGGTTCTTCACAGTCATTGCGTTGAGGGCTCAATATTCCTGGACAAACCTGAGGCCTCCATCCTTCTTCTTGACGAAGAAACTGGAGACGCTATAGGGGATTTCGACAGCCGGATCCGCCCCGTAGCCAAGCCTTCCTCAGTGAACATGTCGAGCTCGCGCTGTTTGAGGGGTGAGATCGGGTAGACCTTACAGTTGGCCGGCTTGGCATCTGGGACGAGCTCAATGGCGTCGTCCCACGTCGGACGTTCAGGCAATGAGTCAAATGATTCCCGGTTGAAGACATCCTTGAACTCATGCGCCCATTCAGGAATGGTGTCACTGGGAGACACAGAGTTCTTGGCAAGGTCCTCTGCGAGCCGCTGCGAGACAGTGCTAATGGCAGGGATGTCTTTGGGAGGTGAGAAGGTGGTGTAGAAGATGCGGTCACCGTCTTCAATGGAATCATTGTCCTCGTCGTCGGAATTGTCAGAGGTATCCGGGGAGAGTTCGGGGAGCTCCTCGTCGAACTCTAAGTCATCCTCCCCGCCTGAACGCTCATCGGTGTCAACCACAGCGATTCAGGGGATTGGACCGTACAAAGCTGCCAGAGGATAGAAGCAGCAGTTTTGGCATGCTGGTGCTCTGTCCTCAACTCGTCGCAGCAGGTGGAGCAAACCGCGGGGCAACGGCTCATCTTGACTTCTCGGGTTTCCCAGTTGATCTCTGGGTCGTGCTTCCGGAGCCAGGAGGACCCGAGGATGAGCTTCTGCTTTCCGAGTCGGGTGACGGCAAGGACAACACATTCCGAGTGGGTCCGGTAGCGAAGGATGACATCTGTGACCTCGCAATCGACCCAGCCTCATTCGGGGAGCCATCGACATTGTAGACGGGGATGGGTTGGTTAAGCCGACGAACCGGGACTCGGTTGGCTATGACATAATCCGAGTTTATGAAGTCGGAGGTCGCCCCGTAGTCTACAAGGCCTTCGAGCACAAGCTTTAGGGCGTTGTCGGTGGAGTCAATCTCGAGGGGGAGGTGGAGCGAATTCGGACCCGGGGTGGCCGAGATCATGTAGCGCTTGGGAAGCTTGCGCTCCCATGCAGCTTTACGACGTAAACGATCCCAAGGGAGGTCGCAGGCAAGAGGCGGTTTTTTCGGTGAGCATGGGAAAGCTTTGTTATCGCTCGAAATTCCACCAAAGTTGTTGTCCGGAGCAGCACAGCCACCATTAGGAAAAGTACCCTTGATGTGGCTGTGCAGGGTTGCACAGCTTTCACCAGGGGATCCACCGTGGGTGGGTGGTGATGTCATTCGCCCGACACGCAAAATCTACATGTGTGGATTTTCGGGGTTTTAGCTCCACGACCTCAGAGACTGCGAGAACGGTGAATCAGTTGTGGGAGGCGACGGAAGGAGCGGCAGGGGGCATAGGCAGAGGGGTGGCAGGCCTCTTGGGTACAATCCCTGCGGCGGCGATCCACACGACGAGCTGGTGAAGCACGCCGCCTCCGAGCTGCTGGACCACTTCACCAACCACATCGGGCGACCGGGTGTAGGCTGATGCGGTGCAGTCCTTTGCAAAGTGGGTTGGGTTACCGCATTGGAGGCACCCGAGGCGGGAAGCATTGACCGGGGGTGAGTCAGCAGTCGGGGCGGAACTAGCAGCTGCCGTAACAGGTTCGAGCAGCTCTGGTGGCAAGACAGAGATGACCCGAGCCCGAAGCAATGCATCATATTGACAGTATGCACACAGGCGCCACCCAGAGTAGTCGCGCAGATCCGGAGGGTCATTGGACACGGTGATGGCGAGGTTAATCGCCAGGTCGAGGCCAGTCCGATATTTGGTGACCTTCATGAACATGTCATCAAACCCCGCAAGCTCAACAAGGTCTTCGAACTCGTCGGTATAAAGAATCTATATGAAGTTTGATTAAGCAATCCCGGTCTCGACCTATAATCCTGTTTGATCACTGAATGGTTAATCAGGGTGGCAGTGGGGGTGAGGGAGTTGAACGGGGGGATACTGGGTGATTTTGATTTTTTAATCACCTGATTAACATAGATCATGTTCTGCTCAAGATTTGTTAAACCAAAAAGTACTGTTTAATCACTGCTCAAGACATTGAACACAGAAAGTGAGCAAAGCGGGATTCGAACCTATGACCTCAGGGAAACAAACCAGAAAGAGTGGAAGAGAGTACAACCACTACACCAGGCAAGCACATCAGGCAGTACAAGTCTTTGAAACACAGCACACTGAGAAAGGCCCTTGTATGATTTCACTGAGCTATGTGAGTGAAACACTGTAAGAATTGTGAGTGCCCAATTGGCTCCCCGGTGCAATGTGGGGGCCTGCAGCGCAGATACCCCAAGCATTGGCCCTGATACTGATACAATGTGTAGAAATAAATCACTAGACTTGAATACTAGTTGTGAGTGAAGAGTGGGACAGAGTACTAACCACTACACCAACCAAGCGCACCAGGCAATGCAAATTTTTGAAATACAGCATGCACTATTACTATGGCCAAGTTGAGATTCACCTGGGGTTGACCTGCAGCAGGATGAAATGGGGCATCCTAATCTATTTAGCTGTACATTCACTGAAAGAATTCGACAATATGCATTGTGAGAATTACTCCTGTACGATAGCCGAATGTAACACCCATAGCGCCGAACACTTGCATGATGACAGTGATGTGCGAGCCTTAGCTCGGCCTGAGCGTCGGAGCTTTGGCCTGCATTTAGGGGCTTGGGTGTTTTACTATCCTAGGCTAAACCACTTCCCTTAGACTCAGCTCTGTTTGGGTTGGCTTGGGCCTAAGCCAGTGCTTAGTGGCAACGTGGTGAATAATGATTACTTGATCTTTGCATGGCCCAAACTGCACAGAAAAGAGCTTGGATTCAAAGGAATCTAAGTTTGTGTTATGTCTAGGTCTAGAGCGGAGGTGGGCAGGGCGCCGAGCGACTAGCGAGAAGAGGCAAGACAGAATCGGGTCAGGTAGCTATCCATATCGGGAAGGGTCCTGACGGCTCGGAATAATGCAACACCACGAGAGCGAGGGTGAGCGTACTACTTGTGCTACCGCGGGAGAGGAAGTGAGAAGGCGAGAGAGATCAGAAGGAACTGTAATTGACTAATACAGCAAAGGGGATATCTAGCAATATTGATGAAAAGCATATGGACTCGACAACAAGGAAGAGTCTGAATACAGAAGTTCAGCATCATATGGTATCAGAGAAGCATAGGGTTTGAAACAACATAATGCGAATATGAGGCTGGATAAGTAGGTAACACTCAGTAACCCTTCATTGTGTTGAACCCTAGGATTTCCTGATGTCTCCGGTGAAGGATCAAAGGCCAAAATAAGTGATAGGGAGGTTCACTGGAATCCAATGGACCAACCTGAATGCACATTTTTCTACTTGCAAGGTGTACTGTTGAGAACCCAATGTTCAATATCTTTTCTGGTGTCCAATGAGTGATTTTCTATCTATAAATTTGGCCATAGAGGGCCGGTCCTTGTCTGTGTAAAACATACTCTGAAGAAAGCACCAGGTTCTAGCAAAAAATAAGCCCCCAATGTCCCAGATCCCCGGTGTATCGGTTGAGAGACAGGCGAAACGGTCGCTCGGGATTATCAAATTGATGTTCTCACCCTCCTGACCGCAATCAATCCAGGCACAGCTTTGGATCAACTTATCACTTTAGGTTGAGATTTGGTCTCAAGATGTGCAATGGTTCATATTCCATTGTGGAAATACAAAGCAAAGATATTACACACCCTAAAGACCTACAGTTGGCCCATGGGCAGGTTCCTAGTGTGGCCAGGTTCCCAGCGCGATATAGTATCGGCTTTTCTAGTTGATTTTCTTGATTTTCTGTTTGTTTGCAGTCAGATTGCAGGTAGAAAAGTAAAGACAACGAAATAAATCCAGGCAAATTTAAAGATGGAGTAGGAATGAACAAACCAAAGAACTGTGAGTTGTTGCTGTTCAACTGATTGAACTGTGTGAGGCTGGAGCGACGGCTTTTATCTTTGGCAAGAGCTTCGACTTTAAGGCAACTCGGATGAGAATAAAGGGTCAGAGATGAACCGTGTTCCTTTATTCCCTCAAATGGATTTTAAACGATCGAGCTCAAAGCTACAAAGTCGGCGCTAGGAGCTCAAAGCTACTACCGGTGACTGGAAACTGTTGAACTTGCTTATCTTTCCAAAGGGCAGCAGTGGCTGGCTAGGCGGCACATACTCATATCGGTCTGCAAGCTTGGTTCTGGGACATACACGCCTCGGACACAATCTTATTGCAGGTATCAAATCTTTGCTTTATCACTATATTCCTTCCACAAAGTGTGGGAGCAGTCTATCAAAGTACATTGGTGCAGTTTTACCATATTTATACAACTTGCTTTTTAATTATCAGAAAGGGTAGTGGCTGGAGAGCGTGCCTGCCCTAATGACCACCTGCCTTTCCACACTTCAATTTGACCCTAGCGGCGTAGCCGCCATCAGAATCTGCATGATTGTGCTATTCTTATCTTGTCGAGTTAGACCCAGCGAGTTAGACCCAGCGGCTGGCCAAGTTCTAACCCTAGTTTAGGTCAAGTTCAACCCGTCATTGCAGCTGCTGCTGGAGTAGCGGCTACCACTAAGACAATGTAGTCCCTCTTGTTCACCTCAAGCACTCAAGGAATCTGGTGGTTAGCCAACTCCCAGAGCCCAGCAGCTGACTTGAAGACTGAACTCAGTTCCCGCAAGGGTCCTTTGTTGAGCTTCAAGCACATAGTGTTCGCTGGCTTTCGGCCATTATAAGTGTAGAATACCATTCCGAGGAGAATGTACCCTCTTAGTCCAAGTTCACTCCAGCCTTTGAATAGGTTCAGAATCAAAAGAAAACTGATACTTTTCACACGTGTTTTGGTACACACCCTATCACTGTGTTACACAGTACTAAAGATACCTGCCGTCCGAATCACTCAAGATGGGTAGATAAGTATAACCATATAGCCTGTCCCTCCGGAACAGAACAGCATTTGCGTTGTGGAGTGCACCCTTTGGGCAACTGTAGAACACTCTCCAACCACGGCTTACTCGGCAGGCCAGGCCCCAAAGAGGAACTAAATCTTTCAGGAACCTGGTGCTTGTTCACTCCATACGGAGAGGACTGTAATATCACCACCACATTATATACTGCATATTAAGGTAGCGGACAGGCAAACTCGGTTACCCCACGTGATCCACCGTGACATGACCATATTGGGAATGATCTTGGATCAAACCGAAAGAAAATACGATAGTTAATGTACGAAGGGCAAAGTAGGAAATCTGGCGAAACACTTCTCTGGATATCGGTCCCATATTGCCATTTGAGGTGTAATATCAATGCAATCTTGAGAATTGGCCAACTAGTTCCCAAAATTGGAACTCGGGTCACCTCGATGCACCCCTGCCCGCCGCGTTGCAAAGTTTCTTTGACTGCACTACCGAAAAAATTTCCAATGTGAGTACGCTACACACCTCTCTCATGCCCCCACTCAAGAAGAAGTTCCGGGACCGTGTCTCGCGCCTCCACGGCAGCGTCGCGTCGCCAAAATGCGTCGCTGTCAAACGTGTCGCGGCTATTGCGTTAAGCCCTGTCAAAGCACGTCCACAAAAGAAGCCTCGGGACCAAGAGCCGGAGGATAATGATGTAAAGCGCGTTTCCTTCTCTCTTCTTACGCGACTGATTCAGGATCTTGAAGTCAACAACATCTGAAGAAATGGCGCCAGGCTTGGATATGGAAGAAATAACGCCAGTCTCGGATAAAGAAGACATGGATGTGTTCTCTGATGATACAAATCTCGGCGTGCAATACCAGCACGCGTTCCATCAAGGTTCTACGCCAGAAACTCCAACGGGGGCACCCATGGCCTTCAACCTCAAGGGTAAACTTCCCTGCGACACTGATCCTCGTCGCGATGATGATAATGTGTCAATTAATACCTTTCCGGGCTCGCGCGCGCCATCCATACTCGAGTCTGATGACGGCGATGACATAGACAACAAGATGGTTCCTCCAGAGCAGGATGAACTCCGCGTTCCCGAGGCCGGCGGCTTTGGTGGAGATGGATACCCCCGTCCCAAAAATTCTATTTATATGTTACAACCCGGCATGTGCGTTGCCTCCACGCTTGATTCCCGCCGCCTCCATCTCTTTCAAAAAATCTGGTGGAAGCATTCAATGCCCCTTATACTTCCTGGCTGCCCAAGCGGCTTGTGCGCCGTCCAGTCCGTGTCGGTAGGCGTCGGCAAAACGGTGTGCGCGGAGAACAAACCGTCGCATGGATGCGAGCGGAACCTCGTCAAGGGCGTTAAGTGTGTTCCGCTCAAGGGCATCTTCCCGCGATGACTCGGGGTTTAGCCGATATATGCACTTGGCGTGGCCCCAAACCATCTCAATGGGATTAAGTTCACAGTGGAACTTCGGCAGGAAAAGAACTGTACAGTGGTGCTCGGTGCAGGTGTCCTCGAGACAGGACAAACCATCTCAATGGGATTAAGTTCACAGTGGAAATTCGGCAGGAAAAGAACTGTACAGTGGTGATCGGTGCAGGTGTCCTCGAGACAGGACTTGACTGCCACAAAGTCAGGCTGGTTGAACAGCATCCGCCGCATGCAACAAGTGGTTGAATGTGGATCAGCACATTTAAAACTCTTGCATTCGGCTTTCTTGCTGCGGAGTTCTGTCTCGGATATATTGCCAAGATCACCTTTTTCCCGCCGTTCTTCGAGCAATATCGCCATGCCCTTGAATTTCCCAGGGTGCTCGGCGGCGTCCGAGGGGAAGTAAAGCTCCTGGGTTGTTCCGTTGGCAAAGCACGCACCCGTCATTTGGATATCTTCCTTCAACAAGTTGCCGTGATCATCGTACATCACTGAGCCGTCAGCATTTCGCCTGTTGACGGGGACGAGGAAATTTGGGTCGGGATTCTTGCCCTTCTTCCCACCCTTTCGAGATCCCGAGATGGATTTCGGCATGTCTCGGGCTGAGAGCGCTCCGGTCGCGCGCTTGCGATGTGTTGTTGCGTTGTCATAGATGAAAACGTGATCATACTCTGGCCATCTCTCGTTGACAGTGGTGCATGCCGCGATGGCCTGCTCCTCTATGTCCATGGACGAGAAGTAACCGTCACGGTTCTTCCCTGGTCGCATGGAACGTCGCACAATGGGGCGGCCGTCTCGCGTACGAAGCCAGCCAAAATCAGCAGAGAAATAATCTGCACTATGTAGGATACACCGTCGCCCTTTTTGTATGGTGTCGCGGGGGCATCTTTGTGGTACCACGACTTCCGGCGACGATCGTGAGCATAGAAGATGCTCTCATTGTGATACCAGATTACTGTTCATCGAGTGCCCGGAGGAAGACTAGGTGTAGTAACGGAACCATCGGCGTCGAAGACACAGGAACGGTCCTGAAAGCCTTTGAGAGCCGGAAGGTAGACTTCTGCTCTGTAGTATACAACATCTTCACGTTCATGACCGTCAGAGTACTGTCCTTTTTTCTCCATGGTGAAGCTGAAAATTAATTAGATGACACTCTGCGCACGCGATCAGCTTCTCACCGGTAGCCAAGCTCGTTGAGATACCGCCGAGCTGTACGAGGACTGATCTTCTTGTCGAGACCGTTGAAACGGGCAAGATGCGCTGACTATGGAATGGGCTAAACTAAGCTCTGAATGCGGGCTAGCTGAACAACTAACACACCACACACAAAACACACACACACCAACCCAATCCTATCTAAACTGACTCACGGGGGACGTAGCGCGTCTTCCTCGATGAGTTCGGGTCCTGAGTCGTAGTATGCGACTGCGGATCTGATGTCTAGAGCACGTATAGTTGTTCTATGCGTTCAAAACTTCTCAAAATGCAGCGTCTAGACGCTAGTTGGCTTGGCTGCTTGGCTTCTAAACAAGACTTCCAGGGAAGGATGTGCAGGTTTATATATAAAGGATTGTTACTAGGAATCGCACCAAAGTACAGGTGCCTAGGCGAGGAGGTGTAGATTTGGACTGAAAATCCCGTTCAAGGGCTATGCTGCTTCGTCTAGACGGCCTCTGGTGCACAGCTAGCCTCTCGAGAACTAGCGGCAGACTCGGACTCCTTTGAATCCAAGATCTTTTCCGTACACTTGAGTTTATTAAGGACCTCAAAGTACTATCCAACACAGCTAAACGACCGGTGGTTGTCCCAGGGTTCTCCCAAAGTGCTGTGCCGGGCGTGGTCGGTTTTAGCGAGGCGTTTCCTGGTCACCCAATGCGGATGCCCTGCTAGAGTCCACTTCGCGACGCTTAGTGCAGTTCTCAAGCCTTCTAATGTGCGTGCGGTCCTGATTTATACGTGGAGGCAGTCGCCGCTCACGACCTCCCAACGCGAAGCTTTGCTTATAGGTTCACACAAATGTTCTGGATCCAACAAGCAACGCTGCGATTTTATAGACTACTGTTACACAGAGAGAGATGGTACTTTAATCTCCGCTAAGTGGCCTGAGCACACCCGAATCGTCGTAACGATGAGCGGGGCATACACTGGTCTGTTGCGGTATTTTATGAGGCTTTATATACGATTCTGAGAGAAAGAGATGAGGTAAAGAGAAATGAGTAAAACAGGCCGATGTTCTGGTCATGCGGTCATCCTCGGAAGGCTAACCGGGTCTATGCTGGCTCTGGGCTTGCCAGAAAGTCATCTAGATGACGATCTTGGGGGCCCAGTTCGGGTATATGGCCAGTTCGGGTCGTCTAGACAGCTCCCGAACCTTGTAATTTGCAAAACTCTGTCCCCCGACGCCGGACTGCTCACCAATCCGCTCGGATACCCCGATAGCGCACGGACTAGACATATATACGTCGGCCCATGGCTACATCTCAACAAGAATTCCTTCGTCATGTTTGTGCTTGTGGCGCCCCAACGCTGACCGCGTCGCGTTGGTCACCTGACTGGCTAGAGGGGCACTTTGGGGCGACCCCTCCTTATATCTCTAAGCTCCTTGCACCGTCTAGACGCGGTACTTTGCCGTCTAGACAGCCTATAGAGTCGTGCTATGCTCGTCTAGACGCCTGTTACTTAGTGCGTCGACTCGTCTAGACAGACCCTATATCATGTAGCTTGCCCTGCTAGTGAAGACTATGGCTTTCCTGTGCAGTCGTTGGTTCCTTTGATAGGGTAATTGACATTCTGAGGTACTAGACCCCGTATAGACCTCCTTGGTATGTGTACTTCGCACAGTGTAACGCTTGTAACCGCGTCTAGCACTGTACTAATACTACAGTCAGCAGCCGGAGCTCACTCTGACTCTCCTTTGTACCACCGAACAGAGTTCTAGTAGGTATATTGACCCGTCTAGACGGCTGTATTATTACTTAGTAGCGTCTAGACAGACTATTGCTAAAAAGCGCAAATAATAGCCAGATGGCAGCGTATTCAATGACACGCCGTTTCACCGTGCTTGTTCATAACATCTTCCCGGGACAGGTACTCGACGAGCTTTTCAGCTGTAATAAATTTCCCTAGTTCTTGGAGATGCTCGCGGACATCATTGGCTAAATTCTCGTCGGCGAGCATTGATTTATGCCACGCTCCGTACGGGTTGATAGGAAGTACTTTCCAACAGGCAATGTACTCGCGGCTGAGACTGGCAAAGCGACGCGCACAGTAAACATCTCAGCCAGCGCCAATGGCGGCTTGCCGCGCAGACAAACCCCATTTCCCGTAAGTGACTGAGTTTGGATTCGTGTACTGAGCGAGATGGCTTTGAATGCCTTCCATTCGAACACGAACCCAGGGGCTCAGGTCCGGTGGAGTGAAGCCCCCACTTTTACCTCGGCTTGGACCTCGAAGTGTTAGCTCAATGTCCGTCAGGGCAGCTTTTGCAGAGGTTATGTTGGGCGCTGCTGCAAGAGCCTACTTCTTCCCAATGGCGGCCATTTTTTCAACAAAGGCCTGCGGTGGTGCCGGACGGGGGTATCCATCTCCACCAAAGCCGCCGGCCTCGGGAACGCGGAGTTCATCCTGCTCTGGAGGAACCATCTTGTTGTCTATGTCGTCGCCGTCATCAGACTCGAGTATGGATGGCACGCGCGAGCCCGGAAAGGTATTAATTGACACATTATCATCATCGCGACGAGGATCAGTGTCGCGGGAAGTTTACCCTTGAGGTTGAAGGCCATGGGTGCCCCCGTTGGAGTTTCCGGCGTAGAACCTTGATGGAACGCGTGCTGGTATTGCGCGCCGAGATTTGTATCATCAGAGAACACATCCATGTCTTCTTTATCCGAGACTGGCGTTATTTCTTCCATATCCAAGCCTGGCGCCATTTCTTCAGATGTTGTTGACTTCAAGATCCTGAATCAGTCGCGTAAGAAGAGAGAAGGAAACGCGCTTTACATCATTATCCTCCGGCTCTTGGTCCCGAGGCTTCTTTTGTGGACGTGCTTTGACAGGGCTTAACGCAATAGCCGCGACACGTTTGACAGCGACGCATTTTGGCGACGCGACGCTGCCGTGGAGGCGCGAGACACGGTCCCGGAACTTCTTCTTGAGTGGGGGCATGAGAGAGGTGTGCAGCGTACTCACATTGGAAATTTTTTCGGTAGTGCAGTCAAAGAAACTTTGCAACGCGGCGGGCAGGGGTGCATCGAGGTGACCCGAGTTCCAATTTTGGGAACTAGTTGGCCAATTCTCAAGATTGCATTGATATTACACCTCAAATGGCAATATGGGACCGATATCCAGAGAAGTGTTTCGCCAGATTTCCTACTTTGCCCTTCGTACATTAACTATCGTATTTTCTTTCGGTTTGATCCAAGATCATTCCCAATATGGTCATGTCACGGTGGATCACGTGGGGTAACCGAGTTTGCCTGTCCGCTACCTTAATATGCAGTATATAATGTGGTGGTGATATTACAGTCCTCTCCGTATGGAGTGAACAAGCACCAGGTTCCTGAAAGATTTAGTTCCTCTTTGGGGCCTGGCCTGCCGAGTAAGCCGTGGTTGGAGAGTGTTCTACAGTTGCCCAAAGGGTGCACTCCACAACGCAAATGCTGTTCTGTTCCGGAGGGACAGGCTATATGGTTATACTTATCTACCCATCTTGAGTGATTCGGACGGCAGGTATCTTTAGTACTGTGTAACACAGTGATAGGGTGTGTACCAAAACACGTGTGAAAAGTATCAGTTTTCTTTTGATTCTGAACCTATTCAAAGGCTGGAGTGAACTTGGACTAAGAGGGTACATTCTCCTCGGAATGGTATTCTACACTTATAATGGCCGAAAGCCAGCGAACACTATGTGCTTGAAGCTCAACAAAGGACCCTTGCGGGAACTGAGTTCAGTCTTCAAGTCAGCTGCTGGGCTCTGGGAGTTGGCTAACCACCAGATTCCTTGAGTGCTTGAGGTGAACAAGAGGGACTACATTGTCTTAGTGGTAGCCGCTACTCCAGCAGCAGCTGCAATGACGGGTTGAACTTGACCTAAACTAGGGTTAGAACTTGGCCAGCCGCTGGGTCTAACTCGCTGGGTCTAACTCGACAAGTAAGAATAGCACAATCATGCAGATTCTGATGGCGGCTACGCCGCTAGGGTCAAATTGAAGTGTGGAAAGGCAGGTGGTCATTAGGGCAGGCACGCTCTCCAGCCACTACCCTTTCTGATAATTAAAAAGCAAGTTGTATAAATATGGTAAAACTGCACCAATGTACTTTGATAGACTGCTCCCACACTTTGTGGAAGGAATATAGTGATAAAGCAAAGATTTGATACCTGCAATAAGATTGTGTCCGAGGCGTGTATGTCCCAGAACCAAGCTTGCAGACCGATATGAGTATGTGCCGCCTAGCCAGCCACTGCTGCCCTTTGGAAAGATAAGCAAGTTCAACAGTTTCCAGTCACCGGTAGTAGCTTTGAGCTCCTAGCGCCGACTTTGTAGCTTTGAGCTCGATCGTTT
>JARKIB010000796.1:0-25715 GCA_029378385.1 Mycena metata | reverse complement strand
AGCCCACACTATGAGGTACTAGACCATAGTAATCCTCCTTAATGTGTATACTCCCCTAGTGTAACACTTGTTAACGCGCCTAGCACTAAGTTTGTACTACGGTCAGCAGCTGGAGCCCACTCTGACCCTCCTTTATATCACCAAACAGAGTCCAAATAGGAATATTGCACCTATTAGAAAGCTAGCTTGTTACAACTCGAAGCCTAGTATGCCTTGCATTTAACTAGCGCTAAAAATTGCAAAATGCAGCTAGATGTCGGTACATTGTTGTTGCGCCGTTTCAGCGGGAAGTTTTAACTGTCAAGCGGACATGAGTTTAAATGCACTTTGGGGTTTATTGTGAAACTTACTTTGGCGAGGAGAGCATGAAGGGTTCGAAGCTCTTTCGTCTTCCTGAGCACATTGAGCTATACCCAGATATGGTAGAAGTGTGTCTTCACGACACCTAAAAACGGGTTAGACAGTTTCAAGAGCACGGAAGTATATACGGTACCAAGAAATAAATTGTGCATAGGATCGACAACGATCATTTCACAAATATTGAAGTACGGAAGGCGTGTAATTCGGACCAGCGAGTGGCGTGTTCCTTAACGAAGGCGTCGCGGGCAGACTTGGTGGTGCATTTGAGATATTCCTTTTGCAGTCGACGATGCTCAGCATCTGTTCGTGCGCGAAAGCCTGACATGGAATGAGTAAGGAGATAATCACACAGATGGCCGTACTCACCGTTCTCTTGAAATGCCTCCGGGGACGACTTCATGGCCTGCGTGATCCAGCACATCGTGCAAAAGTTGGTGTGGCTGTGAGAGCCAAAGCCTCCAAGTTTGTGGGCGGCCAGCTTATCGCACACCACAGCAACCAAGGTGACGCGAACCAGACGCCCCTGCGGATATTTCGGAGTAGCTATGAGCACCCCATCCCTCCACAGACGAAGTAGCTCGTTGATGAGTGGGCGCAGGAAGCGTTGACACTGATCGGGATTCGCCTCCTTCGGTCCCGGCATAATTCTGGCCAAAAGAAGATTGGCGGTGCGATAGCTGAAGGTCCGTCAGCGCCATGAGAGACTTAAACACAAGATAACCAACCAAAGGTGTGCAGGCAAGTTAATGAGACTGTAAGACATCGGACACGACGTATGAGATGCTGCAATTTGACTGCGGAGGTACGAAAACCTGAAGAAATTTGGCATTGAATAAGTAAATGAAGGCAACGGCAATAAAGAGACTTTACCAGTCAACCCCCATCGTCACCCCGATGCGTAGCTCCCCCGCGGCCACCTCTTCCTCAGATGGAAAGAAGAACCGACTTCCAGCAGCGGTCGGTAGCTCTTGACAGATCTTGCCGTCGAAGATGTTCTTCCACACACCCGGGACCCGCGCTTTGGCTTTCCCCAGCGAATTTTCAATCTCGGTCTCGATACCCTCGGTGGAAAGTAGGGTTGCGAGCTGTTCTGCAAGTGACTTCGTCGGAAACTGGAGATAGAGCCGCGGATTTTCGGGTGCCGTGTTATTGCGCGCTTGGGATGAAGTAGGAGCTGTCGGAAACAAGGGATGGGAGCATTTGGTGCAGATCGCGTCACGGGACTAGAGACCGGATAAACTTCGAGGCAGCTAGGGCAGACGGGGAGGATTTGGATCGAGAGCTCCGCGCCGAGATGGTGGATTATTGTCGGAAGTGTTGTGCGGATTGGGGGAGTAATGGGGGCACCGCCGGCCTGGAAGGCGAGGGCAAATATCGCTAGGAGGGCGTTGCAGGCGCGAAAGGGGAGATGGAACTGGGTGTGAAGCCAAAGGACGACAACGTGGATTAAATACACCACGGGATTGGGGTGAATTTTTCGCGCTGTTGGTAGGCGCGAGGCGGCCTGAGGTGCGACGTAGAAGGGGCCGGGGTCGTTTTTGTCAGCAGCGGGGGCAGGACCATCAGTGTTCTCCTCGTCGGCAGGAGCCGGCGAGTCGTTGGGAAGTTCCCAATCATCTACCGAAATTGGGAGAAAAAGCTCGCCGGACGCCTCAACCTGCAGCGAATGTGCAAGTCCCTCTGCTTCTGCTGATGCGGCAAAGGAAGGTGAGTCCGCTGCAGGCAGGTCGGACTAAGCGATGGGCTCTGTCATCTCCGTAATTGGTAGTAAGATAGGAGAGGCCGCAGCGGCAGCGTGCGCAAAGGTCGAAGGTAGCGTTGTGGATAGAAGGGGGAGTGTTATGGAGGTTGTGCTTCTGTCCCGTAGAGTGCGGGCATGTGTCGTTGTTTTTTGCTGTGCGAAACGAGTTCCCCTTCGCACTCAGGGCAGAGACAGAGGACGAGATTTCGCGAAGACTATGTTGGAATTAGTGTGTGAACACACAGAGGAAGCGCTAATACCCACCATTACACCAGGAATGTAGCGACGACGAGGGAGGAGGATGGGAGTCAAAAGTAAGGGGTGGAAGTGAAGCGACCGACACTTTGATGCATCGATCTCGCGACCCATGGACAAATTTCAAAATGACCCTGGCCAGATTTCATTGACTGATTGGCATTGCCTCGTCATGGAGATAAAGCATTACATTCAAACTTGAAACCGTAATAACAAGCACGTTGAATGGTACCTAACGAGTTCTATTGGTGCGTAAACAGAGCTGGCAAAGGTTCAAAGTTATACGCCGTAAAATAATCCTCCAGAGGACTATCCGGAAAGTCCTCGTCGTCACTCTCGGTATCGAGGCTCGTATTGAAGTCGGTGTCAAGATGGCGGATAGGAGAGACGTTGAAGAGGCGGCGCATCGAGAATGCATCCAGCAGGTACCGCCGATAAGGGGTATGATTGCTCGGGGCGGTAGGCTTGTGAGGAGTACTGGGGCCGAGCTGAAGGAACTCTGCCCAAGTTCCAACCTAGCGAGAATGAATAGTAGAAGCGTTGAAAACAAATGAGCACCTACCGAAATCGCCCATGCCCACTGAATCATCTCACTGGAGAGCTCTGGCTAAGAGAAGTTCAGCAGAAGTACAAAGCACCGCGAGGATAACACACCATTCCCAGATTCTCGGCCCACAGCACGAGGTTGACAAAGAGTCCGATGAAGCCTGCCCGGTCATGCTGGAATGAGACAGAAATGTAGTCCCAGCGTAACCACCCCGGAGCCGCGGCATCGTTACAGTCCCCGATGTAGGTGTCGAGCACGGCGATCGGGCTAGTGGTGACGTCCGAGGAGAGGCTGAGATCGAGAGAAATGAATGTGTAGATGGAGAGGGTGTGCTGCCGAGTTGCCTTTACATGCGCGTGAGGATGCAATGCCAGTACACAAAATAATAGGACATACCTTCGAGTACCGACGTGAAACCATGCAGAGGACATGTTCCTTTGCCAGAGGTTCAGCTGGTAACTTCCAGTGGGCGCTGTAGGCTTGAAGCAAAAGCCATTTCTTGACGAGGCTGCTGTCGAGCGTGGTACTGCAGAATCGCGATGAGTTCATCGTTGACACAGTCGGAAGAAGACCGACCGACTTAATATGTGTCGCACCAACCCGCCAGTCCAGAATCCAGAGGTGGGCAGAAACGAGAGGGCAGACGTGGACAGAGAGGAAAGGTAACAGCCACTGATGTGTCTCATATTTGGCGGTAGCCTCCACTGTCCGGAATGTTCGGACCAAGTTCGGACTTCACTAGTACTTGAGATTTCGACTACACAACGCTTCAAAAATTTCAAAAGGCAGAAAGTCGTATTCAAAGGTAAGTAAATTTGTGAGCTAGAACAATGCGGGCGCTATATTCTCCTTGTCTGCGTTGGCATCGCCCATCTTCCTGCGCTTTGGCACACGTCCGTCTTCCCCTTCCCGCCCACACTTGACAAGTAAAGTTGAACGTAGTTGATTTTAATTGAAATAAATCAGCGCTGGGAAGAATTTCAAGAAAAAATTATGAATACCTCTTGCTTATGCGTTGGCGAACTCGTTACACGCCGAACAAGTGAAGAAGAACGGATTTGCGGGGCGAGGTTTGTCGTGACCGCAAGGGGCGCAGGCTGCAAATGCAAGAATAAAGGAGTCAAAGAATGGTGCACCTGGATTTAGAAAACACACAGTTCGTCCTGCACGGCGAACAAGACGGCACCGGCATGCACCGTGTTCAAGCCTTGCAACAATAGCCGTGATTTCTGCAAGGTTGTGGAGTTCAGAGGCCGTCAGGGCTTCCTGGTCTCGACGAGTGATTCCCGTAACAATATCCTTGATTTTGGCCAGATGAGAGAGCTGTGAGTTCGTCAAAGGGTCGGGAGTGAGGGTGTCTGCCGAGGGATCCATAACGGGGAAGTAAAAGTCAGCAGCCACTTACTTTCAGGTCATTTTATATGAGCCCATGGGGTGCCAGATTATCTGGCATGTAGCGGACAGATTGAAACGCGGTCACGTGTGATGCACAAACAATTTGCTGCCGTTCGAATGTCATTGTGATTATTAACTGGCGCTGACACGCACCCAAATTTATTTCCTCTCTGTCCCGCATTCAACTTTACTTTTTTCCTCGCCAACTTCATCACATGATCAAGGAGTGGGTTAAAGGGTGTGTTAGGTTAGCTAGGCTGTCTAACAGACACTTTAACGCTTCTGACATCCAGGATCACCTTTTAATTACAACCCGTTCTGCTCCGCGGCCGGCGTCTCAAAAATTTCCCTATGTTCTGATTCACGGTCCCCGAGGGACACGGAAAACGAACATAGGCAATCTGTAGAGACACCGGACAATTATAAACTAAAAACGAGTCGAAGTACAACTTACATGTTGAATATCATGCCATTCAAGAGAGTGTTCCTTAATTCGTGCAGTAAGTGAAATCTCGTTGATGTTGTCCCGAAAAAAGCTTTTGAAGTGGAGCCGTATGAATTGGACATTGTATTGTGACAACTATTTAAGTCTTCTGGGTCTTCGCGCCGTTCACTTGATGTTTCTCAGCGGGAGTCCTCTTAGGCTCGTGGAGACGACAGTGCTTCCCCACATCACACTCGACATGAGTGCCAAGCTATCAACGGGTTTAAAGAAGGAAAGCCATTGGCGCTCCGGAACACATACCGAGACCTGTCGCGCGAAGTGGTACATACGCGCCGAAATGTGACCCTATACAAACATCAGTAAAAGCTCTTCCGCGGTCGAAACAAGAAGGCCCGCCCGCACCGATGAGATGGATACCGCAGGTATGTTCGACAAACCACAAGTCCAAAGCGGCTGTAAACAATCTCGGCTCAACCAGGTAGTGCGATGTATTGGGTTGGATGATCCGAGTCCAGAGGGGCACGTCTCCATTGCTCGAGGATCCCTCAAAGCGCGCCAGACGGAGAAGAGGAAGAGGGGGAACAACCCTTGGCGTCAATTATGAGTGAGAGGCAGTAGACATCGGGATCTTTGAATATGCCCTCGGGAACACCCTAAGCACAATTAGTATATTTGAAAGAAAGACGAAGGCGATGGGGGTACCTTGAGAACGGACATGAAAAGGACACAGAGCGCGTTTTTATCGTTCAGTGATCCCCAATCCGGCCGCGAAACCGAGTTCGGGGTTATACCATCCACCAGCCAATCGTTCAACGCACGGTCGCAGGAGAGAGCAGCCACGGGTGGTCATGACACTGGGGCGAGGGAGGATGACAGGAGAGTAAGGGCGGAACTCGTTGTGGGTGTAGCAGCGCTAGAAGTGGTGGACTTCATTGGAATTGACTTGAAGATTCACCCACCCAGCAGCTGCGTTTGAGGACGCGCAGAAGCATTGGGAAAGAATGGGTGTCCCCTTGTTGAGGAATAGGATTGCCAGGGGAGAAAAACCACTCGAGGACAGAGACGTGGCCAGCTCAGCTGTCCATGCTGGGGCAGAGGCGGCGAGATAGCTGGCCACAGGCGGATTGATGATTGGATCAGCAGTCTGTCGACGGTGGGTGCCGGTTGATTGATCCACCTGCGGCTAGGTTGACCAGAGGCACGGACAGCTGGCACATATTTGCAATCCTCTCTCGCCCGCCATAGGGACGGTTTGCAGAAAACGCAGTGAATGCTCCTCGCCGCCCGACACCAGTGTTGGCATTGACGGGTCAAGAGTTTGACGCGTCTAACGAAACTGACGGGTGACGGCAGTCTGACGGTGTTTGACAGTGTTTGACGGCAATTTTGACGGTGGACCTACAACGTCTCTGCAGTTCCCAGCACCCCCAGCGAATGTTCCTTGACCTCTTGGCAGCCTCTGGGAGCCATGTCAACACGTATAGACACAGACTGGTGCTGGCCGCACTTTGAGAAAGGCCCGGACAAGTACAAGAACGATAAAAGTCATTACGAGAGCCGATGTAAAGCCTGCATGGCGCATCGAGTAGAAGAGCTGAAAGGGCTGGATAAACAAGACATAGAGGAGGGGAATAGAAAGTACGTCAGAGACGAAGAAGCGCTCAACCAACAAGGTGTGTCAGTCACTACATCTCTTCAAGTGGCGGCGGCTGAGTCCCAGCAGCTTTCCAGGATATTGTCACCATCTCGGGGAAAAAAGAAACCATGCTATCCCACCTATCCCGCTGTCAATTCGTCCACCCCAGTGTGCAGGCAATCGCAACCGGGGCTTCAAAGAAGGAAAATGGGAACCGTGTCGTCCGGATGTCCCAAAACCAGCACCTCGCACGCCAAGCTGTTCAAGCTGTTGTTCAGCCGCTGCCAAGTCTTCCGCAGCTCCCAGGAGGTCTCGCAGATCCCCGGATGACACTGAACATCCCACACGCCGCTCATGTCCCCGCCGGGCCCGCCCCTTCGTAAGCGGTGATGTGGGATCCACCTGGACAGCAAGAGTTTGCAGAGGACCTCTGCAAGTTATTTATTGCGTGTAATATAGCTTGGAACTCCGCAAACAATCCACAGCTCCTCCTATTCTTCTCAAAATATCTACCTGCCGCAAAAATTCCAGATTGGTGTGTCCTTTCCGGGCGGGTACTAGACACCCTGGTTGGGCAAATTGAGACGGAGATGAAGGGGCAAGTGTCCGGAAAGCTCGGAATGGGGCAATGTGATGGATGGAAGACCGGTGCGCAAGCATCTATCGTGATGACATCGGCAACCGTTGAGGCGAAGGTCAGAAACTGATAACGTATCTTCTCTGTGCCGGGTATTAATTTTTTGATCAGCTTCACCTTATTGCTGCACACAACGTGTCGCCAGAGAGAAAGTCAGCTGATAATCTATTGGAAATTGTCTTGGCGGATATCGAGTACTGCGAGACCGAGTTCGAGATTGTTTTTGTTGGTTATTGTACAGACAATGGCGGTGACGCGATGGGTATGCGCATGAGACTCAAAATTGTAAGGCCCAAATTCTTGGTCCCGCCGTGGGGGACATCAGGTAATGTTCTGAATCATTTAAAATCAAGTTCCGGTCTCATCGGGCGGGCGGCATACTATTTAGGTCAATCTCGTGGTCGTCAAAGTGCTCAAGTTAAAGGTTCCGTGCATGGCGGCAATCGAAGAGGGTACAGCTATAGCGAGATGGTTCACGAACCATAGCAGAGCACTCGGCCTCCTAAAAGAACAAGAAAAATTGACCGAACGATTCAAAGCCACGCATCGAATTCTCACCTTGATATTCCCCGTTTTTCCCATTGGGTTTATCATTTCCTTGCTGTCCGGCGGCTCCTTACTCTTTCTTCGGCGATTCACCCCCTGTATTTGGTTGATTACGACAACCTCATTAGGTGCGCTGGCACCAAGCGCGATGCAATGGACAGGGCCAAAGCTGTTTTGGCCCCAATTGACGATCCCCAATTTAAACAGGCGGTGGGGAACCAGGACCAGGACCAGGACCAGTGCGTGGCTTCTTGGAAGGCGAGGGCGCAGGCGACTTGGGGGGTCGGGGGCCTCGGTCTTCACTGGTTTGGAAAACCAAGCGGGAAGTTTCTTGGGTGGCGGCGGCTCGCGGATGGAAACGTGGGGCAGAATGAAGTCGTCACGGACCATTTCAACGCCAGCGTGTTCCTACCAAAGATATTAGCAAGCGCAAGCCGAAGAAATAAAAAGCGGATGCACCAATTGAGCGGCGATGTCCGCTGGGATTTCCCACAACATGTCCTGGTAGTCGGGGATGCGCTCGACAGTCAGGTGCTTGTTGAGAAGATATTCGACCGTGGCGGTCAGCGAGGCGACATAGGCAGCCACGTCCCAAGGAAATTCGGTGTAGCGAGAGAAGAAGTCAGCCTAAACGAAAATCAGCTCGGAAAAATGTCAGGTCGGCGCGAAGACGTACCATAATGACATGGAGTGTATTGATGAAAGGCATGACGACTTGGGTCTCAGAGTTCTCGATGTGGTCAGCGTCGAAATAAAAGATGATGTTGGTACAGGGCCTGTTGGGCCAAAATGCAGACCAAGGCACTCGGGGATCGTCAGGGGCGACCCAATGATGGAAGTGGGGTCGTCCTCGGGAACAGCGGCGGTGGTTTTTCGTTTGGGAGCCATCCAGGAGGCACTCGTAGGAAGCAAGGGCAAGAGCAGAGAACAGTCGAGACAAGTAGAGTAAAGAGGGAGCACCAGGAGATGGTAGTGGGGGAGAGAAAGGGGGAATTAAAACTTCGCCCTGACTCGCCGCCTCTATAAGTGGACGCTAAGCGAGAGACGCCAGGGCGTGTGAGCGAAGTCCAAAATAGCTCCGTGGTGCGCAGCTGGAGGATCTCCAGGAAGGCGCAGCCCTGCAGTTCCTGAAATGCGTGAGTCATGTGCATCAGGCTTCTTTGCGCAAAGTCACAGTTCTCGCGCAGCCTCAAGCCAGACTAGTCTATAGCAGCCGAGGTTTAGAGCGCTAGACCGGCGCTTAAGCGGTTGGCGGTGTCTAGACGGACAGATTTGAGTGGACACTCAAAGAATCGTCTAGACGGCAAAAAATTTGATCGAGTTCCGAAAAGGAAGTGATCGCACGTCTCGAAGCGGAAGCATTTATACGCCGTATACAAACGTGGATCTTGCCTAGTTTGGAAGTAACAAGTTGAACTGTGGGAAATATCAGTCAAAGTAACGACGTTGGGCAGGAATATTGACAAACTGTATGGGAATGCAAGAAAGACCTTATAAAATTAATTGAACGTTGCCTGGAAGATGCCATTCCGGTAGCTGCTAAACTGGGAAGCAGGACGCTGACCACAACCGGGGACGGTTGAGATTTAGTAAAGAGGAGATGAAACGGCGTGTCACTGAATACGCTGCCATCTGGCTATTATTTGCGCTTTTTAGCAATAGTCTGTCTAGACGCTACTAAGTAATAATACAGCCGTCTAGACAGGGTCAATATACCTACTAGAACTCTGTTCGGTGGTACAAAGGAGAGTCAGAGTGAGCTCCGGCTGCTGACTGTAGTATTAGTACAGTGCTAGGCGCGGTTACAAGCGTTACACTGTGCGAAGTACACATACCAAGGAGGTCTATACGGGGTCTAGTACCTCAGAATGTCAATTACCCTATCAAAGGAACCAACGACTGCACAGGAAAGCATATGTCTTCACTAGCAAGGCAAGCAACATGATATAGGGTCTGTCTAGACGAGTCGACGCACTAAGTTACAGGCGTCTAGACGAGCATAGAACGACTCTATAGGCTGTCTAGACGGCAAAGTACCGCGTCTAGACGGTGCAAGGAGCTTAGAGATATTAGGAGGGGTCGCCCTAAAGTGCCCCTCTAGCCAGTCAGGTGACCAACGCGACGCGGTCAGCGTTGGGGCGCCACAAGCACAAACATGACGAAGGAGTTCTTGTTGAGATGTAGCCATGGACGACTGTATATATGTCTAGTCCGTGTGCTATCGGGGTATACGAGCGGATTGGTGAGCAGTCCGGCGTCAGGGGGACAGGAGTTTTGCAAATTACAAGGTTCGGGAGCTGTCTAGACGACCCGAACTGGCCATATACCCGAACTGGGCCCCCAAGATCGTCATCTATATGACTTTCTGGCAAGCCCAGAGCCAGCATAGACCCGGTTAGCCTTCCGAGGATGACCGCATGACCAGAACATCGGCCTGTTTTACTCATTTCTCTTTACCTCATCTCTTTCTCTCAGAATCGTATATAAAGCCTCATAAAATACCGCAACAGACCAGTGTATGCCCCGCTCATCGTTACAACGATTCGGGTGTGCTCAGGCCACTTAGCGGAGATTAAAGTACCATCTCTCTCTGTGTAACAGTAGTCTATAAAATCGCAGCGTTGCTTGTTGGATCCAGAACATTTGTGTGAACCTATAAGCAAAGCTTCGCGTTGGGAGGTCGTGAGCGGCGACTGCCTCCACGTATAAATCAGGACCTGCACGCACATTAGAAGGCTTGAGAACTGCACTAAGCGTCGCGAGTGGACTCTAGCAGGGCATCCGCATTGGGTGACCAGGAAACACCTCGCTAAAACCGACCACGCCCGGCACAGCACTTTGGGAGAACCCTAGGGACAACCACCAGGTCGTTTAGCTGTGTTGGAAAGTACTTTGAGGTCCTTAATAAACTCAAGTGTACGGAAAAGATCTTGGATTCAAAGGAGTCCGAGTCTGCCGCTAGTTCTCGAGAGGCTAGCTGTGCACCAGAGGCCGTCTAGACGAAGCAGCATAGCCCTTGAACGGGATTTTCAGTCCAAATCTACACCTCCTCGCCTAGGCACCTGTACTTCGGTACGATTCCTAGTAACAATCCTTTATATATAAACCTGCAATCCTTCCCTGGAAGTCTTGTTTAGAAGCCAAGCAGCCAAGCCAACTAGCGTCTAGACGCTGCATTTTGAGACGTTTTGAACGCATAGAACAACTATACGTGCTCTAGACATCAGATCCGCAGTTGCATACTACGACTCAGGACCCGAACTCATCGAGGAAGACGAGCTAAGTCCCCCGTGAGACAGTTTAGATAGGATTGGGTTGGTGTGTGTGTGTTTTGTGTGTGGTGTGTTAGTTGTTCAGCCCACATTCAGAGCTTAGTTTAGCCCTTTCCGTAGTCAGCGCATCTTGCCCGTTTCACCGGACCCACTCTATATTTCTGGAAAGACATGGGCATCCCGAGTGTTCAAACCTGTCTCGGTCTCAGCATTCTTTAGTTCCTGCAGTCAGTTGAGTTTCAATAAAATTTTTGTACATTTAGGGTTACTCTGGCAGCAGATTTAGATTTAGATTTGATGGTATTCAGATTTGATGCAGCTCTCATCAGGTCTCACGTGGTCGGATTCAAGTGCCAAAGTGCCAGCTCATCGCCCTCTTGGCACTGTCCCGCCCAAATCCCGCCACCGCCCGCCCTCCCTGGCATGTCTGCAATGAGACTCTAGGACATTTTTACGACAAGCCAACTGTACAAGAATATAAGGGATGCTTAATTATCAACATTTCATGAAACCCGCTCATTCGACTGCGACATCTTGCCTTTATAGAGGAGGCTTGTCGTCGCGACCTATGAGCAATGTTTGCGCCAGACGATGTCCGGCACTTTGATGAATTCCCTGATGTGTGATGCCACATACTTTATCACCGAAATCTGAATCCAAATCCAAATCTGCTGCCGGAGTAACTCTTAGTCACCATAGGAAGCTCAAATGGCACAGGTTTGGGATTCACAACCAAGTGTTTGGTGATATACACTGGGTTTCCATAGTGTATGTTTGTTTGTGGGGTGCCAACCAAAGTATTACAGCTGTGTCAAAAAATAGTCTGTGAGGGGAACCCCTATCTCATGCCAGTCCGGCCAGCCTCCCACCTCCCGCTGGCACTGTGTAGGTGATCAAGCTCAGGATCTCTGCCGATCATTCCAGTCATGTACATCTGTATAGTAGCTGCTTATACCTGCAGCTTAGCATGGGAATCTTCAGAGCTTCTTCTCTTTGGATCTCCCTCACTAGGACTCTTGAGTATTCTTGGGCCTCAAGGTTACTCTTATATTCGACAGTTCTTACGGCTCTCATACCTCTTTGAAATCAAAATCATTCCTTATCATCCCTTTGAACTGAAGTGGTGGGGCGCAAAGTGTCCCACTGTACTCTTGTACAATATAAGTAGTAATAAATGGGCTGTAAAGATTACCAAGCATCGGTCAATGTTTTTAACCATGCCCAAACTGCGATGAAATGTGGCCAGTTTCATCTTCAGACATTAACTCCTCTGAAACTTCCATCTGCATTGGTGCAAGTTCATCCATGAGGGAATTCCTTATTACTTCCCAACGGTTTTTTTCCATCAATTTATATCCTAAAGTGTCCTCTTCCATTCCAACAACAGTGTTCTTCGAAGTTTGCAGCTCCTGGTTGAGTAATGTTCCTACTTTTTTTATCAGTTGTCTTATTATTTCACTGCTCTGATTCTTCAAATTCTTTGCAAGTCCCCTGTTGTTCTCTGCTTCATATCTGATCTGTTCCTCTGCCTGCATAAGGGCAGCTGCAAGGCGTACCATGATGGTCTCCTTGAGGTGATGTGACGGATGGTAAATTCTATGGTCAATGTTGTGAGCAGAGAATACTACTGAAGTGGTCCTTTCTAGGAGGACAAGAGCATGGTTGTTGGAGAGACTGCTGATAGCTATGTGATCCCAGACATTCACCAAAGCCATGAAAACCATAGCAAGAGTTTTTTCATCTCTAAAAGCTCTGCTTCATCAGCATTTGCATTCCATACTCGCTGAAGAGTGTCCTGAACCATCTGGAAGTAGTTCTCAACATCCGGGGCCATTGATTTTGCCACAATCTCTGGAGCTGCAGGAGCCAGACAGGTAGATCTTGCCAAATGAACTCCTTCCACTTGGGTGTTTGAGAGAGCCTTTCGCCTAGAGAAAGATAAGATGGCACATCAGAAAACTGGGCCAAACTGGCCCATAGTGAATGCTTTTCCAGCAGCCGCCCCAACTCTTTATCCAGGAACCAAGAATATTGGTGGCATATGATGTTAGAGGTGAGGGATTTTGCTCCATTGTATGACCTCTCAAAGTCCGTGGATGACAATGTCAGGACTCGTAGGAGGGCCTTCAGGAATCCTACAGAAGGTTTTGGGGCCTGGTCTGTAGACAAAGCACGATCAAGCACATGGAGTGAACACCCAAGATGTAGTTCATCAGCAGGGGCAATGTGCTCAAAATGACTATAAAGCCATGAATAGTCATCACTGACTGTGGATAGGTTCTGGATGTCAAGGAATGGAAGAAGTCCGAGGGTATAAATTATTGCTGTTGGTGGGAGATCTGGGACAACACAAAATTTGTATGCAGCATCCATGAGGTCGATGGTTGTTTGTGAATACTTCCGAGTATTCAATGAATCAACAAGTGGATAGTATCCTTCTCCACGGGCTAACTTTGCAATTTTCCAAAGCATGATTGTCAAGTTATTGTGCTGTGGCTCTTTAGTTTCTGCAAGATATTTGACAAGATTCCGGAATAATTGTGTTGTAAGCTGGATGATATGAGGGCTTGAACAACATTCAGATTGGATTTAAGAATAAATGATAGACTTGTATACCTTTTGTCTACAACTGAGTGGTCGCAAGGTAGAGCCGGCAAGAAGAAAGTGTTGAGACAAAACAGAACCTCAGCAAAGGCTGCCTGGTCCTCCGCTCTTTTGCCCATAACATGTCGAATGAGATCAAACAATTGGTGTGTGGTGAACCCCTTTCCAGCCAAGGCCCTCAGAGTCCAGTGGGTTGGTGTGAAAGAATTCCGATATGGGGATGAGATATTGAAGGTCTGAAGGAGTGATTTGAGTTCTTGGTTGCCAGTTTGGAAGTGTGAGCTTATGTGGTGGTAATTCTGGGGGCTGTCCACCAGGTTCAGTAGTATAACTGCCTTGGCACAGAGACCAGCTCGTGTCTCCATATTAGCAGGGATCATGTCACCACTGCGGCAGGATTCTAAGGTATCAACCAATCATTGTTTTGATGGGCCAATGTTTAAGCTGAGTGGCCACCACTGTAAGTCAGGAACCAGAGCAGCAGCACTCTGGACCATCAGAGGATTGGTGGAGGTCTCCAGCACCCATACAACAACGGAGCACTCTGGTGATGGTGGCGGAATGTTGTTGAAAATGAAGGTTGATGACTGCAAGGATACACCGGAGGCAGGGCTGGAGCCAGAAGTAACGAATGCTGACCATGTTTGGACAAGGAAGTGCTAGAGATTTACCAACAATATTTCCACCTTATGCCAGTTTTTCTTTACAAAGTTACTCCTGCTGGGGAATCGACGCAGTGAGGGAAAGAATGATGTTGAGGGCCCACTGTTGATTGTGAGAGGAGGGGGAAGATCATGTGGGGACAAGGGAGGTGAAGGGACTGAGGGAGTTAACCGGTGGAGGGGAATGTGGTCCCAGATGTGATGGGCCCACCCTGGAAGGTGATGCCAGGCTGCTGGAAGGATAAATTTGGCCACAACTATGTTCAACAGGCGAGTAAGGGGTGTTTGGAATGGGGAGTCTGCTGACTTCATAGCAGAGACAACCATTGTAGTGTATAAGATACACCCCAAAGCTGTGAGGCCGAGAACAAGTCCAGTTATTACATGGTTTATTGTCCACAAATAGGTGGATAGTCCAATGGCAAAAAGCAAAAGGGCAAACTGGAGGAGAAGAGGAAACATTTGCATAGCAGGATCAAAGTTCCAGTGTTGCATCCCGTCAAATTTGTGCTGTCGTTCAAGCCCACGCTGTGCAATGGTTCCTCTCTCACCCACTGAATCATAGTGCAGAAGCCATTGCTTCCCCAGGACAGCCAGCAGTGCAGCGAGGAGAGTGGAGAAGAGGATGAAATACAGGAAACCCTGCACAACCACAATTATGGTTGGTGGGGTGCTGAATGATGGGGTGCTTGATGTAGGTACACTTATGTTCTGGGCCAGGAGAGTGAGCAGAGCAAGTGTTGTTCCAGTCAGCTCTGAAGTGGGCTGAAGTTCAGGCTGTATCTGGATGATAAATGCTGAGCTGACAGCTGAAAAGAGACCGGCCTTGTTACACAATCAGTATCAGATTGAAATGTACATGGGTCACAAGCAAAAATCAAAGCAGTGTCTAAGTCGTTTCCATATTTCCGTTGAGTTTCCTTGTCGTACTCATCTGCCAAAGTTTTATAGGCAGTCCAGAATGCTGTCTTGTTGTCAGTCACTGGTGGATGCTGCTTGAGTCCCTCAACAGCGGTGATCAGTCTGTGCATGACTAGTGACCTTCCCTTTGGGGTTAGAAGACACTGATATTACTTCTCAAATGCACTTGAGAAACTGCAAAACAAACTCATAAGAATGAAGAAAAATAGAGAGAATAGTCTGTACGTAGTAGACTGCTGGTAAATTGCGGTGAATGAGATTGGGTGATGGCCAACCATTTCCGAGATATCCGGAGAACAAGAGTCGAAAGCAATGGGTTGATGACTACTATGCAGGAAAATTGGTGCCCGGGGCTCCCCAGGTACTTATCCAGGCGTACAACCACCCGAACCTCGAGACAATTAGTAACTGGCATGTCAGTATGGCGGATACCTTGAATTTGGTATACAACTCCCGTGATGACAAGAGTCGTACTCAGCAAGTTCAGGAATATATTCGCCAGAACAAAGGAAATTCAGAAAGGCAGCATTAGCACCCTGTGGCCAACTATCAGACCCAGATAGTTCCTCAGTATAGTAGAACAGTGACGGCTTATGCTCCAAAGTATCCCGCAATGCAACCTCCTCAGTATCAAATCCCGGAGTTTGTGGTCAATATGCAGATTCAGAACTCGAAAACCGAGGAAGAGTCGCTCAGTATGAAACAGATGATCCAGTTCATGGCAGCTATGAAAGCAGTAGATGCCGCAGCCAAAATTTCTGCCGAACTGTTTGGCACCGCATCATCGGTCCGATGAGATTCGCTGGTTTTCATGCTTGCACTGCAAAAAAAATTCTAAAAACTACACAGGGCGTCTCGGACCATGCGAAAATTGGGGTGGCCCGTTCCTTACATTTGGAATACGGGTAGAGAATGAAATTGACGCCTAAATTTAATCACCATCGGCTGAGGGGAGGTTGATATCCGGGATTTTTCGGCCGCCCACCTCTTGCACCCCCTGCTCACATTTACACTTATTGGGATTCACAACTGGATGAGAGAAGACCTGATAGTACATGGTGTGTACTGGCTTTCCTCGCGGAGCCAAGATGCACAGGTCTAAGGCAGGAGGTCCCCGTTCGATTCGGGGTCGGGTGATGCCTGGTTCACATGGTTTTTTGCTCCGTTGCAACTTATTGATTTTTTGCCCGACAGCTGGTGTATTTCTCTTTGCATTCACTCAGGTAGCTGGATGTCTTGTTCAACCTGGCTGATACCAGCAGTTGATGTGAGTTTAACCATATCTTGTGCAGACTTTTGGTAACACTCATTAAAGTTGAAATATGGTAGGAGAACACCTGATAGCACGTGGTGTGCACCTGCCTTCCTTTGTTACTCTTCCAAGGTCTGTAGGCAGGAGGTCCGCGTCCGATTCGGGGTCGCGTGATATTCCGTGGGACTTAAAAGTGTTTTCTAACTTACTTCCTGCACAAGAGCGCGAGGATTGGTAGACACCCCGTTCCCCGTCCAATCCCGACGGCGACCTGTGAATAGTATTATAACTTACGCAGTTTCAAGTTGAAGTTTGAACGCCGTCGGCCTTTGACCGTTCATACAGTATTACTTTTTTCTCTGCTGCAAAAATGAGTATTTCACCCACCCCTGCGCACACTTACAATTATTGAGGTTCAAAACTGGGTAGGAGAACACCGGATAGCACATGGTGTGCACCTGCTTTCCTTAGGCTTCTTCCATTCCATTGAGATGTAGGCAGGAGGCCTCCGTTCGACTCGGGGTCGGGTGATTAGCAAACAGTGTTGCGATTTTTTTTTCCCTCATTCTAATCAGTTCCTCTCTTTGACATTGTTTTTCGAACAACCGAGTGTCTCAATGGTGACATTCATATTACTTTTCTTTCTGCAAAAAATGAGTTTTTCACTCAAACACTTATTGAGGTTCGAAACTGGATAAGAGAACACCTGATAGCACATGGTGTGCACCTGCCTTCCTTGGAGCTGTACTTCACCAATATATTGGCAGGAGGTCCCCGTTCGACTTGGGGTCGGGTGATTCCCAAATGACATCATGATTTTTCCCCCGTTCCAATCACTCTGTTTCTTTGCCCTCGTTTTCCGAACAACCGACCGTTCATATTCCTTTTTTTATTGCAAAAATGAGTATTTCACCCACCCCTGCACACACTCATCCTTATTGAGGTTCATATTCAAAACTGGATAAGAGAACGAACACCTGAGAGCACATGGTGTGCACCTGCTTTCCTTAAGGTTTTCACCATTTAAGTTCTAGGCAGGAGGCCCCCGTTCGATTCGGGGTCGGGTGCTGCGGCGCTGCTAATGTTATTTTTTCTCCAATTACTTGCCCCATTCTCTACTTTTGACATCCACAAGGTTATCTAACTTAAGTATTTTCCTCAGGGTGGTTATATTCAGGGATCTTGTGTTCCTCAATTGCAAATTTGAGTTGTGTTTCTTTCTCTGTTATGTACACCTGCATCACTTTTATTGCCCCCTACCCAGCCTCTACACAAGGCTGAGAACACCTGGTAGCACATGGTGTGCACCTGCCTTTCTTTAGTATTCTTTCAAGGTCTGTGGGCAGGAGATCCCCGTTCGATTCGGGGTCGGGTGATAGACTCTATCAATCACATTTTGTTCCTTTCTCCCCTTTGTAATTAAGTGGCTTCTCTTCCCGGAGTCCTGGGCACTGGCCTTTTTCTTTGGAGCATCATACTGCATTAACTTGGGTAATTGAGATAATTTCACACCCACTTTTGCAGATTACTTTGTTACATATCCAGCTTCAAAACCAGTAGAAAAACACCTGATAGCACATGGTGTGCACCTGCCTTCCTTTATTGCTCTTCCATTCCATTGAGATGTAGGCAGGAGGTCCCCGTTCGACTCGGGGTCGAGTGGCTTGACCAGAGATTAGTTGGATTCTTTTTTCCACATATTAAGTTGTCGATTGATCCATTTCAATTACAGTAAAATTAAATTCCCCTGGTTATGTAAATTACACGCAAGTGGTCGTTCACCAATTTTTTTTTTTGCACACCCCTACACCTTTGAAACTGCGTATAGGAACACCCGATAGCACATGGTGTGCGCCTGCCTTCCTTCACTGCTCTTCCGCTTCGTTGAGATGTAGGCAGGAGGTCCCGTTCGACTCGGGGTTGGGTGATATTCCGTCGGACTCAAAAGTGTTTTTTAACTTATTTCCTGCACTAGAGAGCGAGTAGATATAGTAGACACCCGGTTCCCCGTTCAATCCCGAGCTGTGTCCCGGGGAATAGTATTATAATCTTTACGCAGTTTCAAGTTGTCGTGCGGCCTTTGACCGTTCATATTACTTTTGCTTTGCTGTAAAATCAGTTTTTGCTCACACTTATTGAGGTTCAGAGCTGGATGAGAGAAAATCTGATAGTACATGGTGTGCACCTGCCTTCGTTCAAGGGCGATAATTCGGTATATCGGTAGGAGGTCCCCGTTCGATTCGGGGTCGAGGGATGCGGTGTGATGATCTTCTTTTTAACTTGGTTCCTGCACAAGAACGCGAGCATTAGTAGATATGTATAGGAGACACCCTGTTCCCCGTCCAACCCCGAGCTGCATGCCTGTGAATGGTATTATAATTTACCGAACTTCAACTTCAAGTTGAACTTAGTTTGAACGCCGTCGGGGTTATGGGTACTCCGACGGGGACCGCGGTACGATGGCCATGGTTGCCCGTCGGGATTCGGAATTCGGGAAGGGTGCCAGCGGTGATGGATGAGCGGGATGAGGTGGGATGAGTCTTCGCTTCGTATGGTTGTAAGTTGTGCGGTCCAGGCTCCTGGCTAAGTACAATTTCTTCAACTAAAAAAGAAGAAGAAATAAATGCGTTTTTCGTCGCCTCGCATCTCGTTTGTGCACAAAATCAACGCGCCTTGGCCTCTTGGCGTTGACTGCTTGGCATTTAATTTGAAGCGTCGAATTGAACCAAAAAGGCAACTGCCAACGGGCGGTGATGGTGCGTCACCCATCAATCAGTCCGGATTTAGATCTTGACAACCGCGCAACAGCGCCCGTGCGCGGCGTATCGATCCGCCCTGCCTTGAATCCTGTCTTCAACTTGTTCTCAACCATCTCGTTCAACCACGCCGAAAGCACCCGCAGAAGACGAGAAGTGAAGGAATACAGGAAGTAACGGAATAAAGAAGGAAAGCACGCAAGCAAGCTCAGGATGTCGTTCTTCAAGAAAATCGAGGGCCTGGTGGAGAAGCTGCCGGAGGGGTACCAGCATACCAGGGATGAGATTATCGGTGTGTTTTCTTTTTTTCTTACTTTCCTTTCTCTCGCGCGAGTGAATCCCTCCCGCTTGCGCGTCATCGTGCGCGCCGATAGGAGGCTTTAGAGCGGTCTGGCGGGCATTCATTCTTTCTTTCAATCCAACAAGTTGTACCCAAAAAGGCAACTGCCAACGGGCGGTGATGATGCGTCACGCATCAATCCGGATTTAGATCTTGACAACCGCGCAACAGCGCCCGTGCGCAGCGTATCGATCCGCCCTGCCCAACTTTCGAATTCTGTCTTGTTCTCAACCATCTCTTCAACCACCTTGTTCAAAGCAACCGCAGAAGACGAGAAGTAAAGGAATAAAGAAGGAAAGCACGCAAGCAAGCTCAGGATGTCGTTCTTCAAGAAAATCGAGGGCCTGGTGGAGAAGCTGCCGGAGGGGTACCAGCATACCAGGGATGAGATTATCGGTGCGTTTTCCTCTACTTTATCCCTCTCGCTCGAGTGGATCCCGCCTACGCGTCATCTTGCGCGCCGATAGGAGGCTTTAGAGCGGTGTGGCGGGCATTCATTCATTCATTCATTCTTTCAATCCAACAAGCTTTCTTTCGAGCGCGTACTGACGTTACCTCGTTTTGGTGTAGGTCTTATTAACCCCAATCGTGAGTGCTCCCTCTTGGTGCTGGGATGAGATCGGCATACGTAGATGAGCTAACGCGCGCGCCGTACAGGCCGCCACGACGACCCCGAGGAAAAGCGCCTGGACGAGATCCGCGCAGAGATCAATGCTGGGCACCGCTTCGATAACTTTGCGGCGGAGAGGAGCGAGAATTTCGTTAAATGGTGAGTCTTAGCGAGTTTGTCTTGGTGGGGAGGTGGGCGGGGGAGTCGAGACGGGGTTAATACGCGAGATGCACTCTCGTCACCTTCGACTGCATTACCCCGCATTACCCCACGTCTTCATCTTTATCCTCGCTTTGAAAATGATATTGCTCGTGTACTGACCGCCGTTCGCAGGCACATCGACGGGCACGACTACATGTGGGCCCTCTCCGAGATGATCGACAATGCGCGCGAGGTTATATTCATTCAGGTACGTCGGTGTCTTCCTCTTGTGTACTTCTCCCTGCAGCTGTGTGCTCCCTTGCGCCTTTCTTGCGCGGTGACGTCCTTGTCTTGCGCGTGTTCTCGCCCTGGTCGTTCGTTCGCCATAGAGCTAGACGCTGATGTGCTCCGCGTTCCCGCCTCCCGCCTTGCGAGTCGACGGCCTCGTTGTTCCCGCCGTCAGCTTTGGCTTTGACATTCCAATGCGGACGTTGACCCTTTTGCCGGATTTGGCGTTGACGTCGCCGTCGACGTCGGCGCTCACTTTGACCTTGGCGCGTCCATGGGCGCGCGCCGGGTATGGCGACATTCTGATGGGCTTTGTCGGCGTCAGTGCTCGATACTGTCGTTTCAACGTGTTCCCGCACCTCGTTCCTCTTGCTTCCTCTCCCCCTCCCCCCCTCGTTTCCCTAACACTAACTAACCATCATTTCTTTCATACATAGGACTGGTGGCTCACCCGAGCTCTACCTCCGCCGCCCGCCCGCGTACCACCCCGAGTGGCGCCTCGACAGGCTGCTCAAGCGCAAAGCCGAGGAGGGGGTTAAGGTGAGCTTCTTGCCTCCACTCTGCTAGGGTTTTCTTGTGATTGGTTGGGGATTCGTTTGCGGACTTGGCGGGCTTCATGCTTGACCGCAGCGCGAGTGTGGACGGGGTTTTGACCGGGGAAGGAAGGGGTTGGCGAGCAAGGAAGGAAGGAAGGAGCGATTCAATCGCCCGAGCTGTGTGGTGGACTCGAGCGAGCGGGCGATCGGGGGCGATACCGTCGTGCGGAGCCGCCGCGCCCTGGATGCCCTTTCGGGGATGTTCTCAGAGAGGGGAGACGTGCGCGTTTGGGAGAGGCGCGCGTTCGGGAGCGGCCTCGAGCAGAGAGTGGTTGGACGATTTTACGCGCGGTTGCGTCCTTGGGCCGAGGCTTTCTTTTGGGCGGGAGTTGGGCCGTTCGGGGACGGGGGACGGGGGCGTTTATATCGTGCGGACGACAGGACGCTGCTGCGGCCGCTTTGTAGCATGTGCGCACGTTCTCGCTCTGTGGGATTCGACGCGTTCGTCGGCGGCCGCGCTCTTTCTCTCTGCACCTTTTTTTTTTTCCTGGCGGCGACCGATTTGGAGCGAGACGGGACGGTGCTGCTGTTTTCGTCCAGTGTCGTGATGGCTTTCGTTTCTTTGATTTTGGCGGATCTTATGGACCGAGGCGTGTCGTGTCGGCATTGATCCCCGAGGCATGGAGTGGTCGAGTGCGTAGGCGCCGTTGTCGACGTCAAGAGGGACTGGGGCCTCGTCTTTATTTCCGTGTCGGGTGCCGCGTTTGGCCCGTGGTCGAGCGGTTTGCAGGCGACGTCGGGCTTGTAGGGCCGCCGACGGAGACGCGGGAGGCGACTCACATGCGCGGTGGACGTTTGTCATTCTTTCGCGACGTTTTCCTCAGCGCGGGCGGGGGGGCATATGCATCATTTTGTGTTTGCGAGAACGGCAGTCTGGCTCTGGCACGGGGAAGTGGCTGTGGGTCGGACTGCTACATCGACTTTAATGCATTCCTTCCGCGTCTCTGCCGAGCTTGGATGAGGACGTACGCTTTCCACGGGCGAGACGAGACGCGTTCGTGTTACGGGGCGACGTGCTCGTTCTTCCTCCTTCCTCCTCCTTCCCCCTTCCTCCTTCCTCCTCTTCATCCCTTCCTCTTTCCTTCTCTCATCAACGCTCGGTATCATCAACGCTCCGCTCGCTAACCCCTTCCCTCCCCTCCAGGTCCACGTAATCGTCTACAAAGAAGTCACCCAGACCATGAGCATGTCGTCCAAGCACACCAAGAGCGCGCTCGAGGCGTTCTACCCCAACGTTACGTGCTTAAGGCACCCGGACCATATTGGGGCAAAAGGTGTGTGGCGTTTTCTGGGCGTTTCTTTTTGAGGGAGATCACAGGGGGTATTGGATACCGAACGAGGGCGTCCTCGAGGAGAAGGGGCCACGATGGTGACGGGGAGAGGGTTGTCCTTGGCCCGAGGAGTCGTCTTGCGGGGAGAAATGAGACACGGACGTCGGTGTACGGAGGCGGTCGTTGCTGTGCGGCGCGATGCGCGTCGGTGGGGCGCGTTTGAAGTGCGTCTTGGCCCGGAAGGAGGGCCGAGATCGAAGCTTGCCGCGGCCTCAGGCTACGGCGGGCGGTGCTACGCTGGTGCGCGGCAGGCAGAGGGCGAGAGGTCCGAGGTTGCATGTCCCGCTCGGACTACCCATCGTGCTTGCGAGGATGGTGCCTTGGGCTAGAATGCTGATATACTGCGACGGGATGATCATGAGCTCGCATGTCGCCTCGGGCTGCGCGCCTTGCGCTTCATCCTCCCTCCTCTCCCATCTCCCACCCTTCCTTCCCCCCTTCGTCCCCGATCCCTTCCCGCCCTTCCCCCGCCCTTCCCCATCCTACCATTGCCATCTCAATTCCATTCATTCTTCATGAATCGACCGTCTCGAAACGTTGATGCGCTCGGAACGCTGACACGTCCCGGCGCCCACAGGATTGCTGGCTCACCTCCGAGCTCTACCTCCGCCGCCCGCCGCGTACCATCCCGGATCGTGCCCCGATAGGCTGTTGAAGAGGAAGGCGGAGGACGGTTAAGGTTAGTTCTTATTTTACGATGTTAAGCTGGGCGAGAGGGGAGGGGGACGATGGGTGAAGGGTGATAGGTAACGGGGAGGATTTGACGCGATTGTGGGATGTGCGCGTCACCATTCGAGTCGCTCTCGCCGCGCCCGAGAGTGGGGAAGGAGAAGAGATGTTTGGGAAGTGGCGTGGATGGCTTTTCGGGTGTGTGTAGGCCGTTTTGTGGCCCGCGGAGCTCTTGTCGCGGATGCCCGTGCTGACGTACGCGGCGCCGCGCAGGCGGGCACCTCTTTGTTGTGGACGGCGGCGTCGTTTCTCATCCATCTTTTCTTGTCTGTTGGCGGGGATTTCCATCTTGGGCTTGACATGTGTTGGCAGCGAGCGGGCTGTCGCGCGTCGAGCAGGCGGGCATTCGTTTACTGCTGTGCGCGGCAGCGTCGTTTCTCGCATCGGTCTTTCTCGCTTTGACTGGAATTTCCTTTTTGGGATTGTCGTGTGTGAACGGTGTGCGGGCGTTTGAACTTTCTCACGTCCGGGGTTGTGGTGCGGGGCGTAGTGCAGTGCTAGATGTGTGTCATCGTCGAGTGCGCGGCTGAGTCGGTCAGTGTCGAATTCCGAGATGTCAGGTCTTTGGATGCGGAGGGCGCACATAGCACATAAATAACCAAGTCGATTCAAAACAACCAAGCACTTCCCTTCCCGGGGCGTAGTATGATTAAACAAGCACTTACGGTAGGTAGACGGATATGCTATCTATAACTGAAGATGCCGATCCAATGGCTTTTCTGGCTTAATGGGAAGGCTGAAGGAAGAACACAGACCGAGAAACTGGCGGACCAGTCCTAAAGAGAGGACATTCTGAGCTGCGAGCACTGGAGCATAAATAAATACCTCGGCCCGGGGAACTTATTGATCGGCGCAACCAAAAGGTGTGGAATGTCCGCAGTGTTCCGCAGCCCGAGTCTATTTTTTTTTTTTTTTTTTTTTTTTTGGAACGTTTGAATAATACAACTCAGTCTGCAAAGCATTCCAAGTGTATCCGTTAGTTGAATTGGGATTAACCAATAGCCGGAGAAGAATAGATGTCCAGGAGGAAATGCCGTTACGCACAGGTTTCAAGCCTTCGTGTGGGACTCTGGCTCTTATTTATCCTACTCCATTCCTTCGAGTAGTAGGCCGTATACCCACTAAAACCCCCTCTGATTTTGACCAGTCATCCGGCAGGGAATCTTCATCGAGGAGTATTCCACTCCACGTGTTAAGTACTAATTGCTTCCTGATTGCAAGGGAGCCAAATCGAACCCGGTTGGTTAATAGTATATCCCTTTTCAAGGCAGCGTTCATCGCTGAAACCCACCGGTTGTGAATTTTGTCTACTGAAGGCTCGATATGTGTTTCAAAGACCCTCTCATTTCTCAGGTCCCAAATAAGCTTCATTGAGGTCGAGACGAGAATCGTAAAAAAGCGATTTTGGGAGGGGACATTTTTACCTCGAGGAGATTTAAATTTCGCAACCCCGCAGCCGAGTAGGAGTCCCCAGTTTAATCTTGGCCAGGTTGGAAATCGGAGCTTCCACAGTTTCTCCGCAAGTCTCCACACATGTTGTTGACCAGCGCCGGTACATTCAAGCATGATATGCTCAAGTGATTCTATTCCATGACATGATGGGCATCGTCCGATAATTTCAAGGTTGGGAACATGATCCCAGAACGAGCCGACACGGTAGATGTTATGCATGCATTTCCACAGGAAATTTCGAGTCAATCTTTGAATGTTTTTGGATCTTATTGACATCCAGATGACATTATGAGTCGGGTTGTAATTAAAAGTCTCATTGACCGAGCTACAGATGCGGTCGAGGTTATGTGTTGCCGATTTTCGGGTGGGCTGTGGTCTCAGTGATCTGATTATTCTCGTGAACGTTCTCTAGGTTCCTTGTTGGATCAAGATTCCTGGATTGGAGAACATGAGATCTTGTTGAATGTCCAAGGATAACGGATACGGTGGTTGCCCCGATACCAAGGCGGCCGGGTTACTTTCCACGACCTTGAAATGAGTTCTGGCGGTTCTCTCCTCCAGAGTCGAAATAGCAGATCTGATGAGGTGGTAGTTAACATCCAGAGAATTGTTCTCGACGACCGTCCGTTTTTGTGACAAGGGTGGTCGATAAGAAGCTCGAGTTGCTGTGAACACAGAGTTGAGAGTCCCGAGGGAGTTGGCGCAAAATATGTATAAGGCCTCCAAGAAGTGCAGCATTGAATGAAGGTGGAATATTTGAGTCAAGAATGTCTAGGAGCAGTAGTTGCTCAATTTCGGTATCCGGCTTATCTTTTGGGCGGGCCAGGAGGGCAACCTCCATTCACTGTGGGAAGTAAAGGTACTTGGCAGTAGTACCCCGAAAGTACTCAGAACAAGTGCCCGAAGTACTCGACTTGAGTACTTCCGGGTACTTATTCTGAGTACTTTTCGCTCGAAATCACACTAATGTGGAGGACCTCGGGTACTTCGCCCGAGTACTTTCGGGTACTCCATGCAAGTACTTTGAGGTACTTAGGGCGAGTGCTTAGGTACTACAATCTAGTCCTTCAATCAGAGAGCATCATTCCAATTGAAATTCACACTTTATTTCGTAGCAATAGCTACTACAAAGACTAGGTAATCATCGGCGTCCCACCTCCACGGTTACCGCTCAAGTGAACCCAGGTTGAATCTTGAAG